>APFE030824945.1:6887-17709 GCA_000404065.3 Pinus taeda | reverse complement strand
AAAATGGAAGCAAAATGTTGTGGCAGATGCACTCTCAAGAAAAGATGAGGATGTGGAAGCATTTCTTTGCACCATTTCTATTATCCAACCAGATTGGATAAACAAAGCAAGGGATGAATGGAAGAATGACGAGGAAGTGTGTGCACTCATTCAAAAGATACATAAAGATACCAATACATCTAATACATTTAGCTAGAAAAATGATTCGTTATGGTACAATGAATGGTTATAAATATGTAAGAATTACCAACTCAAACAAAAGATTCTTAGGGAATTGCACACCTCTCCCTTAGGGGGTCACTCAGGATTTCTAAAAACCTACCATAGGGTTAAGAAGGATTTTTTTGGGGATGGCCTTAAATCAGATATTCAAAAGTTTGTCATGGAATGTTTGGTTTGCCAACAAAATAAACTTGAAACAATGAAGACTCTAGGACTATTACAACCCTTATCCATTCCAAGCCAATGTTGGGAGGAGGTTTCAATGGATTTTATCACAAGTTTACCCATTTATAAAGGAAATTCTTTTATCATGGTGGTAGTTGACAGACTTACCAAGTATGCACACTTTTGTGCATTATCTTATCCATTTATAGTGAGTACAGTTTCTAATGCATTTACAAAAAAAATTCAAAATCTACATGGAAACCCAAAGATTATTGTAAGCAACAGAGATCCCATTTTCACTTGAAATTTTTGGACAGAATTATTTTCTTGTCTTGGGACTCAGTTAGCTCATAGCTCATCTTATCATCCTCAATCTGATGGGAAAATAGTGATAGTACAAAAATGTTTGGAAGGATATCTTCGTTGCTCTGTATCTGATAAACAAACACAATGGGCCAAATGGTTTCCTCTAGATGAATGGTGGTATAACACTTCCTTCCATACTGCAATAGGAATGACCCCATTTATGGGACTTTATGGATATCACCCACCATCCATCACATCATATTTAATATAAAATTCTAAGGTTCAAGCACTGGAAGATCACATCGAGCATCAACAACAAGTTCTCCAACTCTTAAAGAATAACCTTACCTTGGTGCATAATAGAATGAAGCAGTAGGAATATCAACATTGGAACAAAAGAATTTTTGATGTAGGTGATTGGGTATTCCTACAGCAATAACCATATAAACAAATGTCCCTCAAGCAAGCTAAGAAGGATAATAAATTATCACCAAAGTATTATGGTCTGTACAAGGTGTTGCAAAAGATAGGTACTATGGCATACAAATTGGAACTTCCTGCAGCTTCTTGAGTGCACCTAGTTTTCCATGTTTCATGCTTAAAGAAGGTTATAAGTGACAAGATTCTAGTTCAAACAATATTTTCACAACTTGAAGAGGAAGGAAAAATCATATTGGAACCCGAAGCAATCAAAGAGACAAGAACTCGATAGCTACGAAATCAATAAATTTTAGAGTATCTCATCAAGTGGAAGAACTTACCCGTTGAATATTCCACATGGGAGGATGAGAATTTTATTTAGTAGCACCCATAACTACTCAAGCGTTGAGGACAAAACTTTTTTGAAGGAGAGGGGCATGTTAGGTCCCTATAATACTAGTGATTTCCCCATTACTATTGTCATTGTATTGCTTAATGTTATTGTTGTGCCCCTATTGTCTACATATTGCTCTTATTATGCCACATAGAATCCCACTATTGTTATTTTTGTGCCTTTGTATTATTATTGTTGGGTCGGCTTGGGTATATTGTGATCCCTTAGACTCCTATATATAGAAATGAGGTTTTGGCATTTGTATCATCCAAGAATTGTTCATTTTTGTAATGTAAAGGAGGTTTCCCACTCGAAGAGGCTGAATTCTAAGGCATTGATCTATCTTTTTATCTTTTTGTAAGCTGGTTTCCTAACAGGTTACCATTACAATTGAATTGAATATTGTTATTACTCTATAATAATATGGATGTTATTTGCATTTATATTTGTTTCTATAAGGTATATTACACTTATCTCATAATGCAAGCTATGAAATCCTCAAACTCTACTTATAGATCATGTGAATTCCATTTACCCTTGCCACGTTATGCCATAAAGCTTGTTATATTAATTTCTTATCATAGAGTAGAGGACAACCCATAGGAGCATTATCAAGGTTTGGAGAGTAGAATACAAATCTTAGAAGAAATATCAAACTCAAGTTATTAGGGTTGTTTGGTTTTAGGTGAAATTATATACCTGGTGTTTAAAGCGTATCCAAATATTGACAACATTAGATAACTCTCTAAAGCTACAAAAAGAATATCTCTCTTGTCCTTGAACTTTGAACACCTTTGATAATTTAAGCTTGGTTTTAGTAGAGTGCTAATGGACATGATATTCTCTCACTGGATAATATCATTTACAAGAGATTTATTTACCATGGTCATCTAAAGTCTATCCTTGCAATAGAGAGCCACATTTCCCCTGCTTTGAACAAAAAAAAAACATTGAATCTTTTTATAAATCAAGGCATCCCTCTAGTATGACATCATCTTACCTAAACAAGCTACATGCTTGAACACTAAGCATTGTGGAAAAATATTGATTTTCAATCTTCTTCCATTGATTTTCCATCTAGTAGTCCTAGATTGGATCCTTTATTATCCATGAATCAAGGGAGAAGATAGATCATATTATAGTTCAGACTCATTTAAATTTGCCATTAAATGTAGAAAAGGTATTATCAATTTATCATTGAATCAATATACTAGGAATATGGGCCAACTCAAGGCTATATCTCCACTACAACTACTATAATTCAAATGTCAAAGAAGAGCCTTGTTGTGCATTATTGAACCAGAGGTGGAATTGGGCTTATAGGAATGTTGTAATTCTAAACATGTTGTTCTAGCTCACTTCCTAGAATGTTATGTCATATATTTAAGATGCACACTCTATTCTTTGGTAACCCTACTCATATTTTGTTTGTTCATTATATGTCTTCAATCACGCAACTAAGTTTTCCAACGCCATCTACACTCTTCAAAATTTAATCATTGTTTCCAATAGACTACAATAGAGCCTAGATTCTAACATTTAGCACTAAAAACTCCAACATTTTACCTTACATGGAAGGAAATGCCTCAAGGGATTTAGTTCAAAATTTTTGGATTCTCAATTGGTACACTATTTCTACCTTTACTAGTTTTTAGTTTACATGTACAGAAACCTGCAAGATCTTGGGATTCTACAGAAGTATTGGTATTGTAACTACCTTGATATTTAGAATTTATTTAAATAAAGAGAGTTGTCATGATCCCTATAGTAATCAACATATTTCTACAACCAATATTTCTACATTGACATTTCTATGTAGTATGATGTCATGTAGATTAAAGTGTTCCTTGATGCTTTGTTGATGCCTAACCTATTTCGTCCTACTTTAATTTGATATTTGATGATAGAGTTGTTTTCATCCTTCAAGTTTGGTAATATTAAAGCTAATGTAGCTTTCTAATGTGTTTCGTTGCTAGCGTAGACAACATAGACTTATTAATACTACCAAAACACTTTTCATTATGCATGACATTGTGGGTACCATAAAAAAAATGAATTTGAGAACGAACAACCATGGTAGATTTTTCTACTTGGACATGATTTTCGTATCATTCTAAGATTTTTTTCAAATTTGACAAACGAAAAAAAGCCTTTAATATCTTTGTCCCTAGGAATGAGATACTTTTGATAACATAATATGGAGCATGTATTAAGTCCCTTCTCTCATAGCTTGTGAAATTCTATCTCTTAGAGGTCTTTTCCAATTTCCATATTCATTGCAAACTCTAACCAACCACGTGCCAAGATTTGTATTATGTAATGTGTATGAATCATGCCAGACCCTCCCTTTTTGTAGCCATCTCTTGAATGAAGAAACTAATAACATAAGTTTCTACTTTTTCCTTGCACCAATAAATAAGTTCTTAGAAGACTAGCCATTTATAAGTAATGTATTTGGGAAAGAATCTAACATGACTAGTAGGCATGTATAGTAGCTAGCACTCTTGAAGTGTAGCCCATCATAGGCCTCTTTGTATCATGTGTTTATTAAGGGGTGAATTCATCCCCATTTGGGATGGAATACTCACCAATTGCATGTTTATTATTTGGTTTCCTAAATGAATATGGATATCCAAATTATAGAAATATGGCATTTTGTCAAAATTGTGGTTGTAAGTTTCTTTGAGTATTACTTCAAAGTCTCTCTACCACAATCACTATTGCCTTGTTCTAAATTTGATTCCTAATCCCTTGATATCTAGATCCATTGAATATGGAAAATATTGATATATGCACCATTGTATTTGAACATAGTCGAGTAAGAAAGATGATGAACAACAATCTTGACCTTCATATATTCTAGGAACCTATTGTTGGTAGATGTTTTCATAGTTATCATGCTAGATGCTTGATGGATGAACATGTATTATTGAAATTATCCCATCTTCACAAAAAAATCCCATTTGTTTGTAGTTAAATGCAATAAACCACTACAAGCAGATCATTCTTCATCCAAACTAAGACATTTTCACAAGATTTATTCTATAAGGGGACTTTCAGCATACAGAATGGTAGTTGCCTCAGAATAATTTTCAATGGTGAATTGATATTAATTGCACCATTTTATTCTTTCCCACATACTAAACCTATAATTTCCATCAATGGTTTAACGGATTTCCTTCAAGAATTACTTCTTGAAATGACATCCATATTAATATCTTCCATGTTGGGAAATTCTTTTCAAAATGGGATCAAAATTATCCACAACATTAATATTCCACAAACAGTCTCTACCCGCTAGATTTATAGACACCAATTTCTTAAGGATATAATTGACAATGCAAAGTATATCTACTTTTGTACACTAGCTCATGATGTAGTTGGAGAAAATAATGGTACATTGCACCACCAGAAATGAGAGAACTAAAGAAAGAAGAACAAATTTTAAAAGTTCATGCCCCTTTATGGAACTGGGATACCAAAAACATATGGCTGATAAGGTGTTTATCAAGAACACCAGGGATTCCACAAGATATACATGTTTTGACCCATCGTTTTTCCTTCTCATCAGACCTTTAAGTGTAGAAAAAAGACAAGGCTAGGTCTTTCTATCTTGACTTTAAAATTCAACTCCCTTTTATATTAATAAATGAGAGATTCATTAATTAGGCATCATCAGAAATGGTGTCTTGATAATTCAATCAACATGGCTAGTTCATAATTTCCTCTAAACGTAATCAATGAGCCACCTACAACCTATCCTTTTTCTACTATAGACCTTTAGGGCCATATTCCAAGGTCATCAATTCAGTTAAAGGCATCATCAAAATCATCATAATCAGTGGACATGACTTGTCTATATCATCATGTTATTCTGCTAGAGAGTCCGTAACTCCCTCTGAAGTCTTACTTCAGTTGAATCTTCATCAATCTGCTCTCATCTTGCAACCACTCCATCAAAAAACATGCCTGTACAATCCTTTTCACATGTGCTAACCATTCAGTAATAAATTAAACTTAGTAGAATCATACCTTGATATCACAAATATTTCTAACTAAATGAAGATATAAAGAGACTTGCTTTCGATTTGAACTTTGAGAGGACTACACTATTCCTTTTAAACTGATAGCTACAAATATGACTGAGCGACATGTGTCTTAATACTGGCTCATAGTCCTTATTGGCACTGTTCTGAATCTCTTCTATTATACTTTAGATAAACTAGATAAAATATAAGAAATGCAAATCAAAGTATTTCTCAGCCGCAATATATAACCAAGTTCTGTAGATTGTTTCCATGTTATTTCATTGTTGCTATCAAGGTCAAGGACATTATTCCAAACAAGGTGATTTCCTTTCTGAAGGTTATTCTGCCACATAATATTTTTAAAGCCTTATTGTCATAGTGGTCACTATTCCTTAGTGAACATAGTCAAAAGGTTAGCATGTCACTACCTTGATATTCCCTAAAGTCACTATATTTAAGTCAAGAATATAGTCACTACTCACTAATATATCTACCTTATCCATATTACTGTCATCATGCCATCACTGTTTGTGATATTGTTGCCAACCTTTATCTTAGATTTTTGCTTAGAATTATAAAATAAATACTAAAAGTTGTATCCCAAGTCCTCACTGATAAGGGGCCATCTCTATCCATCCACCACTCAGTGCCCCTAGTCAGTAGCACCATGATAAAGGAAGTGATCCATTGGGTGGGAGACTGTCAAGGATGCTGATGTGGTTGGATGTTAGATGAGTAGAGACAAAGGGCCTCTTGCATGTCTAAGAGCAATCATATATGTTCAGGTTACTTAAAGAAACTTCCAAGCATCTATGTCTCTCTAGGAAGATCATTGAAGCATCCTTAGATCTCATATTAAGCCAGGAAATGGAAGATGAAGTGCTCCTCAATCTCAATCTCTAGGAAATGGTATAGCCGGAAAATCCTATCTAATTGGTCAATCTGACGGAGAGAGAGAGTGAGCATATATTATTTATCATACTTGTTGCCCCCCTCTCACCTGGCTACCCGACCCTTATCTCTATTCCCCACCCTCATGGATAGAGAGAGTGAGAAAATATTATTAAGGGTGTTGGTGAGGGGAGAGTGTAAATCAAATATTATCTAGGAAATGAGGGTGGGGTGAAGGGAAGAGAGTGAGCAAATATTATCTAGGAAATGAGTGGGAGTGGGAGAGAAAGAGAGTAATAAATCATTACAAGGGTGGGAGATGGGGAGAGAGGAGAATTTCCAACATTTATTTTGGTTCACCATTTCTAGCATTCATATGAGGTAGAGTAGTTTCAGAACAAATTTTACACTCTTGTATTTATAGAAGATTCATTAATTTCTTAAATGTAGTCATGACATGATAATAAAATACCAAAACATTCTCAATCTTGTCTTCAGAAGTTTTAGGAGTATTGATATCCACATCACAAGCATACATTGACTGAAACTGGGGGTGATACTTTGGAAAATTATTGGTGAAAAATCTTCACCCTTGAATCTACTCATTACATTGCCATGTTTTGGCCATGAATGTCATTAATATAATCCAATTTAATTTCTATTTTTCTTTCTTACTTTTTCTTCTATTTTGGTATCTTTTTTCTAGGCTCTCCTCTTTCCAATACAATGATCATAAATCTACTAGCTTGGGGATCCAGGTTAGAGCCACTAGGGTTTAATATGTCTCTCCCAGGCTGTCTTGCATGGTTGGAACCACTACCATTTAATATGTCCTTCCTAAGCAGCCATAGTTTGAAAACAACATACTTTTTGTGGTTGAAAAATTTATCATCCTCCTTTTCAATAATAAAAAGGTAGAACTTTCCAATGACTCCAAGAGGATTTACACCTCACAGCATAGTACCTCTTGTGATAACATACTTCATGCTCTCAGATTTTGTTGTTGGAAAGCCATCCACCACTAACATGTCCGCCCCACTTGTATGGCATGAACTTATAAACTTAATGGAATGTTAACAAGTGCAAGCCCAATGCATTTTTGGTTGAATATATACTCCTCATGCTTAGGCACAAAATTTTTTTCACTTGCTGGATCACTTTCTTCGGCCATATCTTTAGGACATACAAAAACAAAAGAGATAGAAAGCATAGCAACAATTGTCAAGACTTCATTGACACAACCAAGTTGTTCCCCAATTAATAACATTTTTGCAAGGGGAAGATCAAGAGGAAACTCAACCATTTTCCTTCCAAGAGTAGTCAATCTACCCACAATATCAAGTGCACCAAGTACCCAAAGTTGATACATTGAATTGACTTATGGAAGAGGATCTATAAAATCAAAATCCAAAAGGTTTTCAATGTTTAATGACATGAGTAGTAAAAAAACATTTCCAAGGTTGGTACATTGGATTTCAGGCACCATATTTGGCAGCATTACATTATGATATGTTGTCTCAATGTACAAACAATAGAATGTCCCAGGGCCTATCCTACCTGCTCTACCAGCACGTTGATCTGCTGTAGCTTTGCTTGTAGGAAAAACATGAAGAGCATCCATACCCATTATTGGATTATAAACTTCCAACTTTCCATATCTAGTATGAATCACATAGGATGCCATCAATAGTAAGTGATGTCCCAACAGTATTGGTGGCCATAATACACTTGCGAGCTCCATTTTCTTCTCTCTGAAATATTGTGGCTTGAAGATCTGAAGGGAGCTGAGAATAAATAGGGATTATTGATAGTTTAGTTAATCTATTTTTTGAAGTTCCCTCTAGATGATCCATACATTCCGCTAATGGAGTCTTGGATGCATACGAAATGCTTGTCAAAACCCCAAGCCTAAACTTCTCAGAACTATCCAATAGGCTCATCATGTGAAGTTTAGGCTCACAAAGTGTCATTTCAAATGGCACTGTAAGAATACATTGATAACCAAATGTTCTTAATTCTTACACTCCGCTGCACTTGGTCAATTTGACTTCAAACAAAGTTTGATTACAATTTTAGGCAACAATACCTCTGTCCTTTGCAATCGTTTCTTGTTTGGCAACTGAATCTCCATGGAGAAAATGTGACACTGATACAATCTCAAGGATTGATGTGGATGTAGAATCTACTGGAGTATCAGTTTAAGAATTTCATCTTTAAGATGACACTTAATAGAAAAAGGATTATCCAATGTCTATTGGTTTAATTTAGGATAGATTGTAAATCTTCGACCTTCATCAATTCTGCTACAATATTTAAAGTGTTGTTGAGTATATTGACAAATCATTGTTGGAATACCACAGATTTTCCCATGGAATGGTCTTCAAATTATTGACTTGAGTACTTCTATATATGTCTGTTTAGGCCTTAGCACTGGTCACCGATGCTTCAAGTCTATATTAAAACATGCCTCAAATGCTGCTATAGTTTTGTCCTGATACAACACTGAACTGCCTCCACAAAATGTCTTATGTTTGTAATAAAATTTAGTGTCAAGAACTTTAAAGTAAAATTTCTTTGCAAGGAGATACATTTTGTGAGAATTACAGAGTGAAGTTATTAAAGTTGGGGTTGAATCATGCTGGAACAATATCCTTTCACACAACTTCAAAAGTTCAAGAATTCTAAGACACTTTGGAAAGAGTAAAACAACTTCAATAATCAAAATACTTCAGACTTGTAACATGAAAGTTTTTAAACTGTCCATTGGAGTCTTGGATGTGTACGGAAATGCTTGTAACAATCTCAAGCTATAGGTATTGAAGAAATCATAAGTAGAAGGTAGTTCGATCCACAAATGGAGTCATGTTGCCCTCAGCTTAAAACGTGCCTTAGATAAGGTCGAACTTGCTCAATTTAAGTGTGCACTAACAAAAGGACCAATCCATATCATAGAAAACAATAACTCTAAACATGTGTGAGTGCCCAGTAGTGCTAATTGTAGCCCATAAATACTCCTTCCTGCTCAGGATTTTATCTTCTCATAAAAAATTGTTAAAGATCATGACCAGCCAGATATAACTTGGAGTAGTCATAAATAAAAAATCTATCACTTGCAAAAGACAATAAATGGCCAATGTGAACCCATTAGGAAATAAATTAAAAAAAAAATTGATCCCAAATATTCAACTTCAGTGTCCTTGTGCAGAAACATGAAACTTAAGAAATTTCCCATATGCCATTGAAGAAATCATGAGAACTTGTCAATGAACTTCCCTTGGTGATTTCTTTCTCTTTTACTCTAGCTTCGGCTTATCCTCAACTGAGCTCTAATTCCATGTTAATTTTTAGCTAATATGTTCTTTTCTTAGTTCAGTTACTTCATTAGCCCATAATTAACTCCATTAATCCATTAACAATAACATAAATTATTAACTTATGATAGTAACTAATGAAACAACATTCAACATAAATACAAAAGACAAGACAGGCCAAGACAAGAGAAATAATCTTTGGCTTTTCCAAATGGCAAAGGTTAGAAATTATATAATAATTTAATAATTTTTCAAAAAAAATCTACATTGAGGATATTGTAAGAATGATCACATCTTGATGACACTTATATTTCTCATAAAACTATATACGAATGTATGATATAGAATTTATGAATGCATCTATGAGTGTTACTATGTTGATGTGTATGTTGGCGACAATATATCTTTGAGTTGTGCTTTGCTCTGTCTTGCTTACATGGATTCCTTAAAAGATAAACAGATTGGTGAACATAAGTAAATAATCTAAACTGTAACAAAAAATTGTTTCCATTATGATGCATGTGTTGTACTTGATGGCAACCAACTCATAGAAGATCAACTCACTTATATATATCTAGATGAACCTACGGAAGAGATATCAGATGTGACAGAATGCATGGGATGCCGGACAACTCAAAGGAATCAGATGACAGTTCTCAGTATGACAAGTTAGCTTTGCCATCAAGTCTAAAGGGGGAGATTGTTGGCATTATGATACATATGTTGTACTTGATGGCAACTCACTCATCTTAGATGATAAATTACAGTGCAGAGAAAATTTCACGCACTTTCATGAAGATAAAAGTTCCTTTCATGCAGAGAAAAATTCACGCACTTTCTTGCAGAGAAACGTTCATTTCATGCAGAGAAACGTTCACGCAATTTCTTGCAGAGAAAAGTTCCTTTCATACAGAGAAACGTTCACACATTTTCATGCAGAGAAAAGTTCCTTTCATGCAGAGAAAAGTCCACGCACTTTCATGAAGAGAAAAGTTCCTTTCATGCAGAGAAAAGTTCATGCACTTTCATGCAGAGAAAAGTGCACGCACATGGGAAATCTTATGGTTGGTTCATGGTATTAGTCC
>APFE030824941.1:219375-260308 GCA_000404065.3 Pinus taeda | reverse complement strand
CAAATCTGTCTTCAAATCTGCCATGTCTCTCTTCAAATCTGTCTTCAAATCTATCTTCAAATCGTCCATCTTAGCTTCCATGCCCTTTATCTTAGATTCCACGCCATTTATCTTATAGCTTCTGTTAGCTTTTGTGAGATTGACATTTGTTGCACTTGGTCTTGTAATTTTGATATATCATATAGCATTTCTTCCTCTTCTTTATGAGTCATGCTAGAGCTTTCAGATTGTTTACTAGGTGTTTGCATTTTCAAACCAAGCTTAAGCAAAAATTTAAAAAAATCTACACACCTTTTTACACTTTGTAGGAGCTCGATATTGCCTCTGATGTATCTCTGTACTTTCCAATCATCCAGTTCTAAAATTGTGACCTGCAGTATCTCTCTGTGTCCGATTTCCAATGCCACTAGTCTGATCCAAATTGAATTCTCCAAGGAAGAGTTATGCGAAATCTCCCACAGTGACTTGATTATAGACTAGTTCAGTAGAGCGAACTTGTACGACGTGCCACGAGTCACTGTTTCAACCTTTGACTCTGAAAAATATATACAAGAAACCATAGTCCGTCATATTTCTGTAACTTCTTACGAAATTTCAATCCGATGCTCAGAGAGAAAGTTATGACAATTTTCCCCAGGTCACCTGTTTGGAATGTAATTCAGGAGTCTGCAAAATGACCAACTTCCTCAGATCATATCTCCGCAAATATAGCGCGAAAAGCTCTGAAATTCAGACTCAAGGTTCAGCGCAATGTCTTCTCAAATGGGTTTTTTTTTTTAGTTTCTGAAACATCGCAGAAAAAATGTTATAGCGAATATGCCACGATGACCTATTTGGAGCAGCGAAACCCTAGAATCCAAAGCTCTGACACCAAATGTTATGAAACCAACTCACAAAAAGATAGAAAAGATGGATCAACGCCTTAGAATTCAGCCTCTTCGAGGGGGCAACCTCCTTTACATTTCATAAATGAACAATTCTTCGATGATTCAAATGACAAAACCTCCTTTCTATATATAGGAGTCTAAGGAGTACAATATATCCCAGCTGACCTAACAATAATAATATAAAGCCACAAAAATAACAATAGAGGGATTCTATGGGGCACAGGAATAACAATATGGGGACAATAGGGGCAAAACAATATTAATAAGGGATACAACTACAATAGTAATGGGGTAATCACTAGTATTATAGGGACCCAACATATGGGGCTTGAAAAGGACGAATTCTCTGAGGTAGGAGGCTGAAATTTTAGGAGAGCGAAATTTCAAGAGGGTGAATTTTGTCTCTGGTTGACCAGAATTGACTTGGGTTTGGTGACTGGCCAGTTTGACTTTATTTTGACTGAAATAATTAATATGTATCTCTTGTCGAATTGGACGAATTTCTCTAAGAAAAGGTTGTTGGGTTTTTCCCCAGGTTTGGGGTTTTCTTAGGATAAATTCTGTGTCTCTTGTGTTTGGTTTTCTCTACTGTCATTATTGTTTCACTGTTGATTATTTTCCTGTATAATTACTTAATGATGGATATGGTATAAGATGAAATGATTTAAGAATCATTGGAAGTAATTCTCAGTTAAGGAATTCTTGAAAAATCAACAATCTATTCTATAAAAATAAATAAATAAATAAAAACATAAGAACATAGATCTGAACAGCAATAGGAACATACGCAAATCTACAGTTCTACTATCTACACCAGGTGCAGGCTTGGAAAAATACATCAAGTAGTCATTAATCCAAAAATTTATAAAGGAACCTTTTAGGGCTTCAAAAGTTTGGTTTCCAAAATTTGCCAACTCAGAAAAGGGAAATTTTTCCATACACTTATTCATCAACAAACCCAAACACTTAACTTCATTCTACACCGACTACAACAGATATCCTATGTTTTGCCTATATCAAGTTGAGCTTGATCCTCTCAAGAATATCTCTCAAGTCTCAACCCATAATCTATAAAGTTATAAACTTCTATTCCCAAACACGATGCTTGTCCTTTCAGAAGGACCACTCTATCCTTAAAAGTCAAACAAAGATGGGATACAAGTTACAACTCACTCACTGCGTGACCATCTAACCCCATCCCAAGCACCTAGTTGAAATTTGATGCACAAGAAGGAGATTTTGCAATCAGCAATCACAGGTACAGATTCCCAACCTCAAGGAATTATGAAAACCAAGGGCAAAACCTGATTGTAGGTTTGGTTTTTTTAAGTCCTCCGTTGTGTTGGCTTGAGATACCTGACCAAATTCTCCAAGAAAAGTGGTTGTTACGGACATCAAAACAATCTCCTGCCCTGATGAAGTTATGAAAGGACCCTGTCACGCCGTCTTAATGTCGCAGAGCCTTTTGCCATGTTTTGGCCCAAATGCCTGACTATAATGATTTTGCAGAAACATTTTCAGGATCCCATCTTGATGATATATGAAAACCAACAACAAAACCGGTCATATGGGATTTAATAAAATTCTGTATTTTGTGGCTTAAATTTAGACTCCCATGCAGGTCATAATTTCAAATGCTCAAATATAATTTCCCTGTAAGCGTGGTTGTTTCGAAGGCTAATATCTTGATAAAATTATAAAAGCCAATTCGAAAACCTGCCAGATAGGTTGTGATAAATAAAGCACGTTTACTGTGTTTAGCGCAAGAACCAAATATAACGTCCGCAGATGGATGCAATTGCCGAGACATGTTTGGGATACTACACTGATGAGATTGCATACAACAACGCCACAGTCTGCGATGTGTGTCTTGACCTCCCGATGACTTTTGCTTTGTTTTGCCGAAACACCCAAATGTATAATGCCCCTATAAAAATAGGTCTTACCAAGACACATTCAGGCTCCTGTCCTGCTGAAAGTAAGCTAACCAACGCCAAACTCCGCCAAGTGGGTCATGTTTTCTTAAAGGTTTTGTTGTTGCGTCATGGCTCCCAGATGTAGAAGACGAAGGGGTATGAACTCGTATCCTGATCAAATTATGAAAATCGCCATCAAAAAATGCCGTGTGAACCATGATTTGACGAAAAAGGATGCCCCTAGAGGTGTGAGAAGGTGTTGCAGAGACATATTAAAGTTCCATCGTGATAAAATTATGAAGACCGAAAACCAAACCCCGTCCTGTGCGCTGTTGATTTCCACAACAAAATGTATAATTTGGTTTAACAGTACCACAAGACAATGCTCTAAAACCCTATACCATGGTTGTTCGTTTCAGTAGTTGCAAACCAAAATTAATGCTTGTTTTGAATTTGAAGCCGATCGGAAAATTAAGGAGAGACAATACCTGTGCCTGAGCTGTGTCGATGCGTCTCCGTGCAAGAGGAAGAAACCTCTGAAGCAATGCCTCCACTATCAGCTTCGGTGCATCATTTCCAAAACGCATTTTTCTCTTTCTCTCTTCAGCTGATCATTCGAAACCGACCATTCAGTAGCCTACAGTGGATCAGCAGCCTCTGTAAGATCCCAAAAAAACACTTGATCCGCCCAATTCCTCTCCGCTGATTATCAGAGAATACCCAGCTTATCCATCCATGGAGGAACTGCCCCTAAATTGAAGGCAGTTCAGTTCATTATAAGTGGTCAGAGGCAGATTCTTCTTCTGTCCAAAAGTCAATAGAAAATATATGTAGACACTCTGTTCGGATTACTTGTGTTGGATTCGCCTATACGATTCCCTAAGTGGGTTAAGAAAAAGGAAGACAGCCAGGATGATGATCACAACGATAGATACTCGAGAAATGACATGAAATTCGAAATATTTTGAATTACCAATCTCTTTAATAATAAAAATAAAAATTCCACAAACTCGAGATGGCCCACCGAGCATCACAAAGCCATAATCAATTTTGGGATTTCTGCTCCTACCGACAAATTCAGTGTGAGAGCCATTGTTCCATATGTACAATTATTACGACAACACACGTAATTTCTAACAATATCCAAAATATAAAATTATTTCCGTACAACATATAATATTACATTAAATTTTAAATGAAATCTCAATAAAGATATATGTTTTCCCCAGAATAAAGATATATGTTATTACCATAAATTAATATGTAATATTATAGGAATAAAATGTTATATAATTTAATATAAAATATAAAGAGGTTAGCATTGAATTAAATTTTCAATTTCGGAAGATGCATGGTATCGAAACTTTAGTCTTATTGAAGTAAATTTTCAGCATTGTATTGAAATTTTTAGTAGTTTTTAATTTATGATACTTATGGCTTTTTTGAATCTAGGTTTTTATGATTTATATGGAATAATTAAGAAAATATTTTTGGTAGAAAGAAAGAAAGAAAGAAAATATTTTAACGTTTACGAGGTTAAAGATAGCCTATGGCACAGATTGTTTCTTCATCTACTTGATGTATTTGGCCCTTTTCCTGTGAAGCTTCACAATAAATGCTCCCAGCTTCTCAACAAACCCCTCGCTAAATAGATTATCCCAAGAGCTAGCTGTCAACGTATCTGCATAACTTTCCCTGTTGTTTTTGAAGGTTTCACATTCTAAAATGAAATGTTTTTCTGTTTCCACTTTTCCGGAAGAACAAAAAATGCATACCCTTTCCTCCCACACTTCCTTTGGCCTTTTCCAGCGCCCTGTTTCACAACGGAGTTGATGAGAATTAGTCCTTAACTGAGCAATAAGAATTTTGGCTCTCCAATAAATATTGGCCTCTATGTATGCTTTTAGTTGATGATTACGAGTGGGGTTAAACACTTTAATATAGTAATTTTTCTTTCTTCCTAGCTCCTTATCCCAAGTACGTTTGTGGAACTTTTCCATAACAAAATCTTTTATCTCTCTGTTGTTTATGGGACACGCTTTCAAGCAAATACCCCATTTACTAAACCATTTGTTATTTTGTTGCATCCAAGTTTTTTTGCTCTTGCACAATCTATCATTAAAGACAACCTTAGGCCATCTACCCTCTTCCATTTGCTCATTTTTTTAAATGCCTTATGACTCGCACCATAGCAATTGCTTCAATAGGAGTAGTCCCTGTTTCACTTAACAAGATATCATAAGGACTGCACTTTTAATCTTAAATTTGCTTGTAATCAAACGCTTTTGAATTTTCTCAATTTGTCTCCACTGCATGTTGAAGGTACAGCTAGCCCACAGTTCACAACCATAGAGAATCACTAGAAGCCGAAAAAGAGTTTGAGTGGTCTTCCAGTCCCATAGTTTTAGTGGTAGTAATCATATAGGAAAAAGTTTTGTCCGTGTTTCGAACTATCAAGTGTGGTTCATCAGATCTTAAAGATGAACCACACTGGATGGTTCACTTTTTCCTATATGATTACTACCGAATTTTCTTAATTATAGCATTATTAAATATTATCGGTTATGAATTATGGTTTTCTCAAATTCAATGTTTTTATTTGGTTTGAACATGGATTTTATTCATAAAAATCTAAAATTTTCTCAATGTGTATCATCTACATTAACATTGTTTACATTATTCAATTAATTTGTGTATTTTGTGAATTTTGTATTAACATATGATTTTATTGATTTATGTATTTTTTTAGAAATTTCAAGAGATTTACACATAATTTTAATTTTTTAATTAAGATTAATAAAATTAGGGTGGTAAGAGGGGGAGGAATTCTATTTAATCTTGAAGTAAAATTTGTTCTCAAATAGGGGTGGGGATTGGGTAGGAAAACCAACAACCAAGCTGAGATGTATGGTCTATTATTGGGGTTAACTCTAGCTCATGACATGAAAATTTCAAACTTAACAATCATGGGAGACTCTATAATCATTATACAACACTTGATCAATGGTTCATATCCTAAGGAAAATCTCCTTAATCTCCTACGTAAAAGAATAAATCATGCTCTTAGCCTCATATCCCCGTTTTCTCTTCTACACATCCTCCAAAATCAAAATTAAGAGACCGACTATCAAGTCAACCTAGCTAGCCTCTTGGAAGAAGGTTAAAAAGAATTCAATGGCTTTAAGGAGTGGCACTTAATCCCATAGTTCTTCCATGTTTATTTCAAGCCTTATGTTTTTCCCCTAGTTTCCACCCCCATATGAACATTTCAAGGATCATAAGTATCATTAAAATTAAATTTTCAAATGCCATGAAGGTCGATGATGTGGCGCTCAAGGAGGGTTGGTTTCATGTGTGGGAGGTTATAATAAATCCGCACACTTCTCCCTGCAAGGTATTAAAGGTGGTGTCTTGTTCTACTCCACCACCCTGCAATTTGATGAACCTAAAGTGGTTAAGCACTTTGTGTGTTGATTCTAATATGATGGGCATCGTGTGGGAAGGAAGACTCTACATTCTTAAATATCAATTATGGTTCGGCGACTGCCACATCTCTATTTGGACAATATCTCTGCTAAAGACCCCCCTCCCTTCTCATGTCCACTAGAATTTTGAGCTCCTTCCCTTTGAGAGTGTTGTGGCATCTACTTCTTTTAGCTCCAAGAGGCTTTGTAATGAGTCCCATTTGACTATCAAAGCCCTTATATTTGGTGGGAAGAGACCTTGGTTCCCCCACCCCTACATCTTGATCATCTAGCGGAATTCTCTTTCGAGAACCTCTTTTGTAATGTTTAGCAACAAAGTTTGTGCATGGAACAACTTTAGCAAATGGGGGTTTGACGAAATTGGTTGTAATAAGGTTTGTTCTTAGTGCCTATGTTGTGTTTTTTTTCTGGTCCTCTCATCATATTATGTTATGTTGTTCCGTCTTGAATTTACTTTATTAATTTGCTTCACTTAGGAATCCCTTTCGTCTCTTTGATCTATTTTGGGCCACCCTCTTCACTTCCTCTCTCTCGATGGTTGAAGGTGGACTACGTCCCTTTCTCTCTAACACCTTCGGTGCCCCCTGCATTCACCTTGACTCTCTATGTGGGACATAGTTGCACTCAACCGACTCCCTCAACGTTACTCCCTTATCCTTAGACTCCCTCAACCACATCATTGTTCCTCAAATCCTTGTCATTTTCGCCTAGAGTTTCCACTGGTGTATAGTCATCGTTGCCTCTTGGACCTCCCAGCCATGTCTTCTAACCTCATAAATTCTACCTGTAACGCATGTAGCAGGCAATTGGAGATTCTTCAAGTGGAGAATTTGGACCTCAGATGGAAAATTCATCAGCAAGATAACCTTCTAATTTTCACCACAAAAAAACTCCATTTCCTTAAACTCAAAACCTCTCACCAATATGGTGAGCTCGATGCCATTCAAAGATAGCTTGAAGATCTTAAAATAAATGACAACGCTGCAAGGAATGTGGATTATGCGAGCTTTGTTCCAAGCTCGACCTATGGCAATCTGCAACTTGCCTTGGACAAACACACTGATGAAGATGCCTTCTTTCTTCTATAATAGGAGTCTTTTGCAAATTTGCACACAGTCTTTCTAGTTAGTAGTTTTTAATTTTAATAAATAACTCCTCACTCAAAGATCCTCTAAAACTAATAAATTGCAATGATTTCCCAAATATTTATTGTGACCAAACATATATTTAATACAATACTTACTCATTGGTATTTAAAAAATAAAAAATTAATATTTATAAATAAATTAATATTATAAAATTTAATATTTATAAATTATTTATTTATTTTAATTAAATTTGAAAATATATATACATATATAGACTTTTAAAAACAACCTAATTATATTATTATCAATTAAGATTATCACTTTTAACCAACTCATTGTTGTGTTCACAGAACAAAGCTCATGCTTACTTCCGTTCATCATGTATGTCTAAAATGGTGAACTCCATAACGAAGATAGTGGTAGGAGTGGTTTGTTATGAAAATTTGGGGAATGGTTTGGTGTTTTAGATTTTATAGTGGTTCCATTGAATGAGCACAGATTCATCTTGGGATACGACTTTCTAAAACATAACAATGTAATTCTTTTACTCAAAATGGTTTAATGTTTGAATTGGATGATAACTAGACTTGTTGTATGGTTAAAGAAATGACGTAAACTTAATATTGAAAAAATAACTCAAAGCAATGAGACAGAGCTAAAGTAAAAATGAAAATAACATGATTAAAGCATAAAAAAATAAACAAATGAAAGTCATGAAAAACAATTTATACTCAAATCTCTTGTAATAAGTAAATAGCTCTATATTAACCTTGTGAATAATAAATTCTAGGCTAGTTTCCCTTCATTATTCTTAAATATCTTTACAAATTTTATTTAAAGACCTTGACTTTTTTAAACTAACCACCAAGTTTATATATCTTTGAACTTGTAATTTTTCTGAGATTAGTGGTCTCTTGAAGATGTTAAATCCTTTAAAAAATGAAGGGGAGATTTCACAACGATTAGTGTGAGGAAAAAGCAAGGAGAAATAAAGTTCTTGAGACTTAGGTGGTCATTCTTAAGGCCCAGTAGTTGGTCTAAAGCCTCAATTTATATCTATCTTAACTTTGAATTTATTATATGTAAAGGGGATCAAATTCTTTTGGGTGTAAGATTTCTTTAAAATGCACAACTCGAGGGAAAGTATGCACCTTTAGGGATTTCATTTCTCTTAATGCATGATAGATTCAAATTTAAGATGGATATATGTCGGTTCCAACTATAGGGGATCACATCAAAACTTTAAATCATCGTCAATATGTATATGTATATGTTTTAAATCATTTTTAATCCTTTGAAATGTAATTTTTAATTTAGAGAGTACTATCAATAATGACATTCTGAAAGTTACATAAAGATCAAGGTGAAAAATAATAAAGTAACAATGTTAATGATGAAGAAAGTGATATTTAGATAATCTACATGTACACATAGATAGAAGATGGTATGTGTTTTACATCTTTGTTTGTGAATATTGACCTATGATAGATATAGTGCATTTCATGGCACTAGATTTAGATGTGAAAACTTTTTTGTGTTCATGACAACTAATTTGATATGGGGAATATACAAACAATATGTTATATGTAAACAAATTTTTATTAATATAAAGTTGTTGGCTTTTTCTTTTACGAAAAATGACGAAGAAAGTGAATAATAAAAAAACAATAGTTTCATGTAATAAATAAAATTCAAATCCAACTATCTCAATATGTCTTTTTCGTCTTTTCTTTTACCCAAAAGTGTTAGCTTTCTCATCATTTCTTATCAATCATACGAGAAAGAAGGTTGATTTAAAAAATTGTTCAAATCTTTAACTTGATATATATAATATTAAGTAAGCGTTTTCTAATATTAATTGTTTATTTTTTCAACTTCATGTGTTTCTTGTAATTCTATTTACTTTTTATTATATAATAATAATTTTAATATATTTAACATTGTATATGTATTATAAATAGTTTAATATTCGGATTTCTTAATATTATAATGGTTTCAATTGACAAACACTAATAAATGAATCTCATAAATACAAATACTAATAAATGGTTTGCATTGTGTTTATTTTAAAGTCATTTTACTTGATCAATCATATCTCGGTGTTGAATTTTCATGATATTGTTTTTTCAATTAATGCACTAAATCATTTTTACACTGAAGGTGTCCCTATTGAATCAACTCCATCGTCTACCTTTTCATTTTCCACCATTGGACCTGTCAAAGTTTTTCACCATTAGATTGGATTTGTCAAAGCACGTTGCCGCACAGTGCGCCCTCGTTAACACTTATACGATTTAGATCTTGGTCATATCGATCCCCTGAATACGACCACACACAAGCCTATTTGGCCCATCTTATTACAATAACATCAATTGCAGAGAGATTCCAAGATTTGGGCCGAATCCGGAACTGACAGTCCTGTCACGCCACCGATGCAAAACAAGACTCTTCTTCCAAGAGGTTCACTGGCATCAGAAACGAGTTCTTTTCGCGATACTGATCGGTTGGACGACTTGCAGAGTAAAGACAATTCTAGTAAACAAGGCATAATCGAGAATATGAGTGCGTTGAAGAAGATGAACCCCGTGTCCATGTTACCATTCGCTGTTACCCTATAGGTTCAAGACAAATTAAGCGCGTCAAATTCCGGTACCCTCACCTTCTTTCCTTTTATGGTTTTCACTGTTTACAGACATCATTCCTTCCTCCTAGATGTTTACTTTTCTTGCCCTTTTTACGATATTACTTTCTTTACCTGTGAGGATGATAATGCATTCACTTTAGAGGAGTTTGATTGTGATGACGACAATGCATTTTAGCCGCGAGAAGTTCAATGAGACGCAAGCGAAATTATGGTGGGAAGAAAATCACGTAAGAATTCATGCAAAATACGTTGGGCCTCCCATTTAATGTGTCGATGGATTGTTAATAACGCCTCTAGATTATTTTAAGATTATTTACTGTGCGTCTTTGCTGAAATATAAGTTGAAGTCTCGATTAGGTCAACCATTGTCATATTATGAGTATCTTTGCTGAAATAGTAGTCACTCTGGTTTATAATTTCATTATGATGTTCAATTCCCAGTCAACTTTAGGCGGAACTGGATTATCTATGTAACTATATAAATTCTTGAATCATATATATCTTAGTTAATCGAAGGTATTTTTTCATGTGGTGCCAGTGATTTAAAATTTTTTTTTATAGGTGTTACATTTCTATTAAAAACGAATCCAACAAAATATTTTTGAATAAATAAAATATTAATATTAATATTATATAATTTTAATTTTTTTAATAGTTAAAATACAATATGTTTAATTTATAAATTTAAAATCATAATCCAAATAAAAATCATTCAATTATTATTATTATTACGACGACCACCGAAATCTCTAAAAATTGAGCTCTTATACATATGGGCTGGCCTAATTTCCACTGTATAAAAGTTTGAACCATTCCAAAGATAAATCAGACCCTTGCTTTCACTGCTTGTATTCTCGAAGCTCGGGTCCATTCTCTCCGTTTGCTTGGGCAATCACTCGGCTCTGTCCGAACACTGCCACTGTTTTTTGAAATTGAATTTGCGAAAATCAACATAGACAGTTTGGCCATGCCGATTATGAAATAGTAAATTGATAATGTAGATCACATTTGAAACTAGGCCGTTGAAATTTCCCTCCAGAGTACGCAAGGGAAAGTTTATATTAGCAGGGCATCAGGAGAATCTGAGATTGTCGGCGTATGCATGCACATAACACAGCCTGAGAATATGAGATTACCAGGGTATGAACACACATAGGCATTCTTTTTTTTTTTCCCATAGAAAAATCATATTGATTATTATGATAAACAGTTACATATTTTATGAAACCGTACCGTCCACAAAAGGCATTATAATGTCAGCACAGTTCGTTAGCGATACATTGGCAACCGGATTTTTTATCAGAAAAAAAACATATTGAGTTCAAAAGATAAAACATATGAGTCGGCCATGTTAAAATTCATATGCCCAGGAATTGCAGAAGGGCCTTGATGCGCTGCAGCGTGAAGGAGATGGTACATCTGTGACCGTTGAAGATGGATTCGTTCCTCCAGAGCCATATCGACCAGCAGACTGGAATGAAGATAGAGCGTCTTGATACCGTCTGTTTGCTCCACCAGAAGAATGCTTCCTGTACAGAGGAGAAGCCTAGATAAGGGAAAACCAGAAAGAGGGAAAGATCATACCAGATTTGCTTAGTTGCATGACATTGAAAGAACGTGTGGAGGTTTGTTTCCCCGTCTGCAGTACATAAGGCACAACAGCTCGGACCGATCCATCCACGTTTCTGTAGATTGTCCCAAGAGAGATTTCGGTTGTGGAAGAGGAGCCATGAGAACAAAATCATCTTGAGAGGGCATGGAGCTTTCCAGAAGGAGAGAGGAAAAAAGGGCAGAGTAGGTTGTGCCTCCTTGAGTAAAAGAGTTGTGTAGATATCTTTTACTCGAATAGGATTTGCTGCACGGGGCAGGCTCCAAACCAGTTCATCCTTGTCCCCCATTCTTTTAATGGGCAGCCCCTGTAGAGAATCGCGCAAGGAGTTCCATGCTGAAACAAGGTGTTGAGGCAGGGACAGTTCATCAGCGTCCATCCAGGAGGGCGATGAGAGAGACCAAGATTTTATAAGGCGATTCCAAGTGAAGATGCCCCTGTGTTGTAGATATGAAGCCAGAGGCTGCGGAATCGTTGAGGGGATCCCGTTGAGAAGAAGATCAGAGCCAATAAAAATGCTCGTGCCTGTGCTTATCGACCATCGGAGATTACTCAAAAAGAAAGGCAGGATCCTACGGAAACTCTGCCAGATGGCAGATCCTTTCTTTGTGCCCAGAAGATGCCTCCTGTACCAGTAAACCGGATTCCTCCCTTTCAGATATTTGTAGCGGATGAAATCGCTCCATGGGCTGCAGCCAAAAATGGCACGTTGGAGAGATTTGCACAGAAGTGCGTTCCCCATAGACCACAAGTCTATTAAGCCCCAGCCTCCCTGATTTTTCGGTAAAGTAAGTAATTTCAACTTCGCCAGATGGAATTTAGTATGTCCAGAGGATCCTCCCCACAGAAAGTTTGCTGTATAAGTATTTAATTTTTTGATAATGGAGGCAGGAATGTGAAAGAGGTGCGCCCAGTAGATAACTAGTTGGGACAGCACAACTTGTACAAGAACGAAGCGGCCTGCCAAGGAGAGGGATCTTGCTTCCCAGCCAGAGATCTTGTTGTAGAAACGGTCCAGCAACCATGTCCAATCCCCCGGGTTGTATCCAGCTGGTTTGAGAGAGAAACCCAAATATTTGAGACCGTTGTCAATGCACAAAGCTTCAATACCGAAAAGCGCAGCAATCCAGGAGACCATGTCATTCTGGGGATCATTGTGGTATAGTTTCGATTTTTCCCTGTTGATGCCGATACCTGTCGCTGATTGAAACCTGTATACAATATCGTGAATGCATAGCCAGGATGCCTCGTGAAGCATAGCAAAGACCAATATGTCATCCACAAACAGGTTGTGAGATAAATAAAAATCTTTACACATCTTTAGAGGTTGGAGCCTAGAACCATTCGCTGCCCTGTTAAGGAGGATGCTGAAGGAGTTCATGACCAGAATGAACAGCAAAGGTGAGAGGGGGCAGCCCTGTCTGAGACCCCGTTCAGCCTTGAAGAAGGGAGATGGGGCGCCATTAATAATAACCGAAAAATTAATGTTTTCGACACAAGCCATGATCCATTCCAAGCCTTGTGACCGTAAGCCGATCTTTGCCAATAAAATCCTGAGCAGACCCCAGTCCACGCAGTCATAAGCCTTTTTTAAGTCGATTTTTAAGATAGCAGCTTTTGTCTTTTTGGTCCGGATGTTGTAAAGACATTCCTGGGACAGAGCCACCGCATCCCATATATTTCGCCCTTTCAGGAAGGCGTGCTGATCTCTGGTAATAAAACGATTAAAAACCGGCTTGAGCCTTTCAGCAATGATTTTGGATGAGATTTTGAAAAGAGCATTGCAGAGGGCAATCGGCCTATAGTTTTGGAAGGATGCCGAGTCACCTTTTTTAGGAATTAATGCGATGAGGGTAGATGACAGGGCAGCATGAATATTACCCGACGTTCGGGAGGCCTCGACCATATGCAGCAAGTCAGATTTAAACAGATCATAAAAATGGAGGAAAAATTCGATGGGCCATCCATCGGGCCCCGGGCTCCTGTCTTTTTTGGCTGTTTTCATGGCTGTAAGGAGCTCGTCCTCGGTGACTGGGCTAATGAATTTTTCATAGGCATCATCATCAAACATTTCTGGCATGTGCTCGACAGCCCAAATCATGTCCTCAGCTTTGCAAGGCTTCCTTTTGTACTGGGACTTAAAGAAGCGATACGCTTCATTAGAAATATCCTCCTGTGTGAAAAGAAAAGCACCGTTCCCGTCCTCCATCTTCCATATTGAGTTCTTTCTCTTCCTGGCATTTGCGAAGTTATGGAAAAATTTGGAATTTCGGTCCCCAGCCTTGAGCCACAGTGCTCGGCTTTTGAGGCGCCATTGTTCTTCTTCTTTGAGAAGAAGGGAATGTTTCTTTTTTATTAAAGATCGGATGTTGGTCAGATTTGCCAGCGTCATTCCCTTGAGAGAGGCCTTTAGAGAAGTACCCAGTACAGCTTGTATAAGATTCAGTTCTTCCCTGTCCTGTTTATATTTCTGAGATTGCCAGAATTTGACCACGGATTTGATGCGCTGCATTTTTTCGCAGAAGGATGAAGGAGAGGCCGAGGGGGGGCTCCTCATCCCCAACCATTCTTTGGTAATGAGATTATTAAATGTTTCGTCCTCCAAATGAGTTATGCAGAATTTAAAGTAAGTTTGCTTCCTGTTTTTGTTCGATGCCCAACCGAGGATAATGGGCTTATGATCGGATATGAATTCATCTGCTATAGAGGAGTATGGCATACCCCAATTATCGATCACAGACCCCTTGATGAAGAAGCGGTCTATCCTTTTGGCTATGTAAGCCGTCCCCATCCTGCCGTTGTCCCAGGTGGGCTTTAGGGATTCCGGTAAGACGTCCACCATATCGCAATTGAGGAACCCCAACCTGATTTTTTCAGAGAGAGGGTCGTGGGTTCTGCCATTGCCCCAACATTCTTTTGGGCTGAGGGTGACATTCAGGTCCCCAGCAATCACCAGGGAATCCATCTCGAGAATACCGGAAGCAAATAGAAAATCCCAAAAAGGAGACCTGTTCTTATATGGCGCATATACATTAAGGAGATTCAGGCATTGAACTTGTCCTCGTATGGACGCCGAGAGCAAGATACCTGCACAGCACTTGAAAGCCTTAGCATTGATCCAGACAGGGTCCCATAGGGCAGCTAGACCACCGGATAAGCCATTTGTGTCCGTGGCCACCATGAACCAAGACGGAAGCATTTTCCTGAAAAAAGCAATAGTCGGATAGCAGGGATACATTGTTTCTTGAATGAAGATCACTTTTGGCCGTTCCTGAAGAAAGAAGTGTTTGAGCGCCAAGAATTTGTGGGGAGCGCCCAGACCCCGGATGTTCAAAGATATGAGAAAGGTCATCGAGATGGCTGACCAGCCTTGTTTGCTCTAAGGGGCTGAGGATCGTCGGATTCAGATATGGGCACCTCCACCAGGGAGAGATTGGTAATGCCCAGCTCGGATGCAATAGTTCTGCCTCTGAAGTGTCGACTGTCTCCTTTTTTCTTTTTCCGAACTGTGATGTTGCATGCTGACTTTGGGCTGATGGAGGGTCCAGGAGGCTTGTGAACGGTAAGGGGTTCAAAAGCGTGGGGATTTCGAAGAATGAAAAGGTCGACATCGCTGTCGAGGGCGTTTATAGGCGAACAGGATGGAGGGATACCGTGGGAGGAAACAGAAGCAGGTTCTTTCCCTTTGGCAGAAGCATTCTGTGGAGGAGAGCGAGGGCTAGATGGGGTTGACGGAGAGGATGATAACATAATATAGCGGGAGCCTACTTTGATGGTCGATAATGACAAATCCGGAGGGGAGGGGACCGGGAAGTCCTCCGTAGGAGGAGGGATAGGAGAAGAAAAAATACCAGCCTGTGGACAGGAGCCATCAACCATGGCCTCTTTCGTAACAGGACTAGAAGGAAATCTGTCCGGATTGTCCCCCGACATATATAAAGATGCTGAGCCCCGTGGGGATTTCTTGGCAGAAGGAGATATGTGGAGCTTTCGGCGCGGGCGGAACTTGCAGTCCTTGATAAGGTGGCCTGTGTGGTGGCATCGGGAGCATCGGAAGGGGATGCCCCAGAAATCAATTCTCTGTCAGATTTGCATCCCCTCCCAGAGAATGTCAATGTATTCTGGATAGGTGCCTTTGAACGGTTTATCAATAAGAATCCAGGCAATCCGTTTGTCACGTTCACCCCTGCACCATGGATCAACGTAAATGAACCTGCCAATCGAATTCCCAATCTCGGACAGTGTTTCAGATGACCAGAGTTCCAGAGGAAGATTCGGCAGTTTTGCCCAGATAAGTGAGTTAAGCGGTGTGTTCTTCAGTGGGTCGAAACCCATATACCACCTGGATAAGAAAAGGAAACTCCTGCCTTTGACCCAGGGCTTACCCAGGATGATCTCCAGATCTTTTTCCTTTAGAAAATGGAACAAGTACCAGCCCTTCATCAAGAGAGAAATGATAGGCGAGTAGCCTAGAATGGGGGACCATTGATCGGCCAACCATTGCCGCGACTCAGAATCTGTCATATGAGGGAATTGCCATTTCCCGACAAGAGCCAGCTTTTGAAGGCTATCGATACGTTCTGAGAGGACTGCACTGTTCACAGAAATCGCCTTTGGAGGAGGACCGGTTTTGATAGGCCGACACCGGGGATTGAAAGGCTTGGCTGGACCCAGAAAGCTGTCCTCGGGAGCATCAGGACCAACAGAAGGATTGAAGCCCAATTCAGAAGAAGGAATCGTGGTGGCAGGTCCAGGAAGGAGCATGTCTTCCACGGTGTCGTGCTAGCTCAGAGAGGAAAAATGGGCCCTTTCTGCTTTGATGGTATCATTGATGAGGGCCTGTGAGTCAGATGAAACATAACCTTCTGACATAGAGACCCAGGCTCAGTAAAAAGGAGGATCCGATCTCGAAGCAGTAACGGACAAAAAGGAGAGGAGGCTGTGACGCGGAAAGCTACAGAGGATAAAGAAGTCTGCCAGACCTATAATGCAGACAAAGAAGGTTCAGGAAGAAACCTTCAATATAAAATAGTAGAAAGGACGTCCAAGTACTGAATGGGGAGCCCGATGAAGACAGAATCATAAAGAAGGGCCGCCGGCAAAAGGGCCTTGAGGATCATACTGATGTGATCTTCCTGAGAAACAGCCCGGGAGAAACAACCGGAGAAAATTTAAAAACTATAGAAGCCGGAGGAGATGCCGGAAAAAGGATGACAGAGACCGGAAAAACCAGAAGACCATGGGGGCTAAGACCATGGGGGAAAAACAGAAAGCTTGTCATTAAGCTATGAGCCACAAACAATACAGCAGCAACATAAACGACAATTACACCACCATTTGCCGATCTTAACACTGAAGTCTTGGCAAGGCCTGGCAATATAACAAACGGACTTAATAATCCGGAGGGAAGGATGACACATGATGCCAGGATTGTTAGCTAACAACCCGGGATTGCTCATAGAAGACCATATCCCTCATTGAATGAGTCCCTATAGAAAACCTGTCTAACATGCATAAGAAAAGAGACAGAGATTACGAGCAAGAGCCCTGCTGTGAAAGTAAAACAGTGATATTTACAGGTTAAAACAGGAAAAAGTAAGGAAACGTACCTGAGCCGGAGAGGAGCCCGTCGATGTTCAGAGAGCCCACCATCAGCGTAGAGAAAAGTAGGAAGAAAATAGAGGTAGATGATGGTAAACAAAGAAAAAAACCGTAATGGGGGATCCCTGCACCCTGGAGGGCGTAGAGGGGCCGAAACAGTGACCTGCAGGGGAGCTCGTATTTATGGATGAGGCGAGAAGGCCCAGCTCAGTTGAACGTGTCGTGAAGGTGAGAACATGCAGAGCATGGGACTAGCAAGGAAACACCTGGCCGTTCAGGAGGCCTGGTTACCGGAGTTAAGCTGGGCCATCATGGAAACCATGGCTTCATAAGATTGGAGGCGATGGTGGGTGAAGCTTACCTGATTGGTTGAAATGGCTGACTCCCCGAGCATGGACGCGCGACGGCTCTCTCACGGCTCCCGAACCCATCAACCACACACATAGGCATTCTTATATATTCGTAAATTTTATTTATTTATTTTGGCGAAATTGAAAGACGTTTGACATCTCCCATCTATAATTTCTCACCCTGTAATACTTGAGATTGAAAGAGATTCAGACAAAGAAATATAGCATTACCTTGGTTCTGTCATCGATCCAATTGGGATGACATAGAGCGAAATACAACTCTTTCTTGGAACAGATTTCTAAAGTCGAATCCATCTGTGCAAGAAGATGGGGAAGAATCTTGTCCCACACAGAGTCCGAATTGCCGGCCGAACTGAATGTCTGATTGACAACAAACATCTCTAGGTGTGGTGATATGCAGCTCTCTAGCAAATCCCCCATTGTTATCGTCATCCCTTTCTTGCTCTCCTCCATCAACTAGGTTAGATTACAATAACAAAAAACCAGAGTAGTTTCTTTGTTCGGATTCACTTCCTCGCTCTTCTTTACCCAATGTGAGGCCAACTCTTCTCTACCAGAGTAGTTTCTTTGTTCAGACTTGTACCAGAAAAAGTTTTTATAGTATTCTCTCCTTCTCGATTTATGTTTTGCTTCATTGCGAAGGTACCAGAAGAAGAATTAAAATCTGGATGTACACACAGTCGGTGAATTCACAAAGTAGTAAATTTGATGACAATTGTGGTGTTAGACATTGTTGTAAAAAAGATAAGGCGAGGTTGGAAATATTTATTTCAATTATGGTTTGGTTTCACTGTAAACCAAAACAAAAAATTGCATTCTGCGAACGTTGTATCTTGTTGACAGGTTCCAGCATATAAAGGGGACAATTGTACTGAGCTAATGCAGTTTTATACGCTGTAATGCAGTTTTATACGCTGAAGGTGACAACAAATTCAGAAAGTTTACACTTACTTTCCTAACGTTTAAAGAGATGAAAAAACAAACTCCTTAAAGTTTTGCAAATATTATTAGAGAATTTTTTTGCAATTTCTTCCTTAATGGAAAATTTTTGCAATTTCTATTTTAGTGCAGGGAAAATTTCACAAATATTGCCATTATTATTTATTAAAATATTATTTTATTAATATTTGTATAAAATTTTAAAATACAATTTTTTTTGGGCAAAATTTTGTGAAAAAAATTATTGACAATTTTAAGAATTATTGTTTTCCACCATAAGCATCCTTACAAAGCACTCACAATTTTACCAATAGTTGTTTTCCACCATAAGCATCCATACAAAGCTCTATGTTTTATGTTTAAATAACCTTGATAGTTCATTACAATGACAATATAGCATTAATAAATTTTTTGAACCTTCTAAATAGGAAATTTAACATGTGCCATAAGAACAAGATAATCTTAGATGCATCTTTCCATGAACATAATGAAACAATGGGCTCTCTAGAGTTTAACTCTTGTTTCTATTTATGGAAAAAATAAATTATGCACTAATGCTAAGGAAAAAATCATTTTAGATAGAATAAAGGCAAGGAAGTGTGGATAGCATTTATAAAAGGAAACCATTAAATATCCTTTTTCATTTGCAATAAAATTTCATAAACTTTCACTATTATTTTTATCTAAAGAAAATTGTAAGTATCAACTTAAATATTGTCGAATTCATGGCATAGCTCGCATAAATTGTCTCCCACTAATTACATGGAAAACTAAAGACAATTATGAATTGACTCAAATGATGAAAGCCAAATTTTCCAAATCTTCCATACTCTATTGTTTTATGTTATATTATTGTTAAAAGTAATACCACTGTATCATCACTAATATCAATGCATCATATTATTTTGCATTATGTCATTGTTGAAATTAATGTAATTCATTGTTCTAAATAATTTTCATTGTAATAATTTGAAATAAATGCACCTTATTACTTTAATGTTTTATGTTATATTGTTGTTGGAATTCATGTAAATCTCTTATGTATATGCATTTTTTCATTGTTGAAGTCATGGTTTTTCATTGTTAAAGTCATGATAGGTACTTAATGATTGATATTTCATAGTTTTGTCATTTTCATGGTTGGAACATATTAATAATGTAAACCTCTACTTCCTAAATTTTGAAACTTTTTTCCTTTTAATAATCTATTAAAAAATAATTATATATTTGAAGAGGTCTTTCATCTCTCTCTTGATAGTATACTTAAAAATATGTTTAAATGAATGAAATATTAATAATTATCGACTACTTTTATCACATTAAACTCATTAAAATTTTATCTTCTATATTTATATGATACACAGAAAACATAAAAAAGCTTGTGCTAACTATGAAGTCCTCTAAAAATAAAGATAAAATTGAATTTCATAAAATAAAAAGTTAAAGAAGCTTATCCTGGCATAAGACTTATGTAATATAAATAAGATATATTACAACTAGGGTTATTATAAGTATAGGTATAATCATTGTAATAATAACCATACATCATTTTTATGTAATCTTCTATGTATAATAATAATAAGTTGGGTCATTTGAATGTAGTTATTTTGAAGTTTCAGAAAAAACAGGAGGAAATCTGCGCGCTCTGCTCCCGCGCCCTGCAGCGCTCCTGACCTGCCCCCCTGAGCGCGCTTGCGCCTGCGCCTGGCAGTGCTGCTGCTAGGCTGCAGCCTCCTGCTGTTGACCCTCCTTCTGCCCAGGGCCTCCTGCCCTCTCATTCTCTGGGCCTTCTGCCCTCTCCCCCATTCTGCCCATTGGGGGAGCGCCTCGCGCTGCCGATCCAGCCATGGATCCTCCCTTCCAGGACCAGGCAGATCTGGAGAAAGCCTTCGCTTCCCTCATCCCAGCGAACAACTCGGAAAGAATCCGCCCATCAGCCTCAAAGTTTGTCAAAAAGCTTGATGAAAATCCCGGAAGTTTTGCTGCCTCCCGCCCTTCCAAGGAGAGCCGCTGTGGCCCTTGCTGACCGTGGCCTGGTTGGCCAGTTCACGGGTTTATGGCCTTCCCCCCGCACGGTCCAACGTTGGGTTGAAAGGAATTGGAACGCAATGGTCCAAGGCAAGATTGCAATCAGGTTTTGCGGAAGGGGGTTCTTCACCTTCCTCTTCGAATCAATGGAAGACCGTAACCTCATCTTCAGAAATGGTCCCTACTTCATGGACACCAGAGGCCTTTACCTCAACCGATGGACTCCCGACTTTGATCCTGAAATGCATGTCCCCAACGCCGTCCTTGTCTGGGTCCGCCTTCCTCATCTGCCTCTCCATTGCTAGGGAGATGAATCTGTGAAAACCATCGGGAACGCTGTTAGGAAATATATCGACAGATCGGAGCCTAAGGAGAATATGCATGCCTGTGCTCGGATATGCGTTGAAGTGGATCTGGGGAAAGGATTACCGGAGGCAATCAAACTCAAAGTGGATCAGTGGACGCACATCCAGCAAGTGGACTACGAGCAGCTGCCATTCATGTGTAAGGTATGTCACGAATATGGACATTTTGCTAATAGGGGTAGCAAATCTAAAGCTATAGATAATAACAATGCGGAAGCATCGGAAGAAGCTTGGGAAATAGTCAAGAAAAAAAAATCAAACCCCCCTCCAGGCTCTCCAAAGCCCTCCCCTGAAATCCCTATCCTCTCTTCTCAACCCTCAGGATCTGGCCCTCCCTTCCCTTCCTCCTCCAACCCTTTCGAATCCTTGGCAGCAGAGGATCCCCCATCCCCTCCTCCTTCCCCTAAGGACCCCGGGACATCCCCCCCCTCCCCCCTTCAGGCCTCCCCTCCCCCAACAGTGGAAAGAATCCTAACAAGAAACAAAACAAAGGAAAACAACACCGCCATGGACCCCCCAAGAAAAGTGGGAAGGAAATCAAACAAAGAGATAAGAGATGTGAATGCCGCAAAAGAAATGGCCACAGGAACCCAACACCCAATGGACACATATCTAGATAAGACTAAAGGAAGTGGAGAGAAGATGAAGGAGAAAGGCGGGGCCCACAACAAATCAGGTAAATGATGATTTTGGTCTCTTGGAACTGTAGGGGGATGGGCTCCTCCCTAAAAGATAATGCAGTCCGAGATCTCATCAAAACAGAACATCCAGACTTTCTCCTACTCCAGGAGACCAAAATCACCGAACAAGAATTCCATAACAGCTTGAAAAGGAGCAGAAATTATGAAGGAATTGCCATGAGTGCAAACGGAGCCTCAGGCGGTATAGGGACAATTTGGGATAAAAACAAATGGAAACTCAAAGATAACAGACAGAACAGATGGTGGATCAGGCTAGATATGCAAAACACAACCAAGATGGAAGAATACACAATTTATAATGTCTATGCTCCCCCCCACTTCAGAGATAAAGCCTCATGCTGGGACTCTCTTTCCTCAGATCTTATGACTGCCCATGGTAGAAACATTTTCCTGGGAGGAGACCTGAATTTAATAAGGAATGCGAAGGAGAAAATAGGAGGGAACTTCTTGGCTGATCCCTCAAGAGGTACTCTGGAAGAAATCATTCAAACTCACAGCCTAGTTGACTTCCCACCTCAGAATGGACGCTTTACTTGGTCAAACAAAAGAACAGGCAAACACAATATCAAAGAGAGACTGGATCGTATTCTGGCTCAGGAGAGAATCGTGGCCAACTTCTCAAGGATTCAGAGCACAATTATCCAGGGCTTTATATCAGACCACAAACTCGTGGCTTTGCATTTAGACAAATTGGAAAATATAGGTCCATTTCCCTTCAAATACAACAGAGCCTGGGACAGCAGCGAGGACTTCAGAAACTTAATAAAAGATACCTGGGCAAATGATATAACAGGCTCCCCCCACTTCATTTGGGAAACAAAACTCAAGCTCCTCCGGATTGCCATAAAGCAATGGGCAAGGAAACATGCATTAGAGGAAAGGAAGGAAAAACACGAGCTGCAAATGAAAATAGCGCAATGGAATCAATAAAAGGAAGCTGGCCAAGACACAGAAGAAGACCAAAGGAAAGAAAGTGAGTTGTACAAGGCGCTATACAACCAGAACCGAAAGGAAGAGGAAGAGCAAAGGAAAAAATCCAGATGCCTCTGGCTCAAATCAGGAGACAAAAATACTGCGTTTTTTCACAACAGTCTTAAATTAAGGCAAGCAGGAAACAATATTGAAAGGATAACAGTTGAGGGCAGAGAAATTTCGGACCAAGGGGAAATTAAGGAGGCAGCATCCCGACATTTTCAAACTCTTCTTACAGCTGACCCACACTACCTGGAAAATCCGGAATTCCTCAACATAATTGAGAACAAGATCTCTGAAGCACAAAATGGTGAACTGGACAAAGAGATCACAAGGGAAGAGATCGAATGGTCAATTCGCAGTATGCCCTCGGACAAAGCCCCGGGGCTTGACGGCTTCTCAGCAAGCTTTTATAAAATCCATTGGGACATCATCAAAAAGGACTACATCAGAATGGCGAAAAACTTCTACACAAAATGCAAAATGGGCAGCAACATTAAATCCTCCCACTTAGCGCTAATCCCAAAAGAGCCCAATCCTCAAACATTTGACAGATTCAGGCCTATCTCATTGTGTAATGTTTCCTACAAAATCATCACTAAGATTCTGGCCAATAGGATCAAAAAAATTCTTCCTTCCCTCATCTCCGAGAACCAAGGAGGCTTTGTCCCCAAGAGGCACATAACAGATAATGTCATTCTTATACAGGAGGCTATCCACAGCAGCTTAGCCAGAAATGAAAGGGGCATGATCATCAAGCTGGAGATGGCAAACGCCTTTGACCGGGTAAACCATTCTTTCCTTCAGGCAGTCTTAAAAAAATTCGGTATTTCAGAGTTCTTCATCAGCAGGGTCATGGAATGTATCTCCTACAATTGGACAGCCCCCCTAATTAATGGCAGGCCTTGCAAAGCCTTCAAAAGTTCAAGAGGCCTGAGGCAAGGGTGCCCTCTTTCTCCCTTCCTCTATATCATCATGGCAGAAACGCTAAGCTTGCACCTGGAAAACAAGCGAAAGTTAAAGGAAATAGTAGGAGTTGACATTGTCCGAGGAACCAAGGGGATCAATCACTCCCTTTTTGCAGATGACACCCTTTTAATTGGAGGGGCATCAAGCCTCATGGCCAGGAGATTCAAGAACATTTTGGACCTCTTTCTCCAAGCTTCTGGGGGCAAATTAAACAACAAAAAGTGCATGGTCTACACCTGGAATGTCCCAAGATACATAGCCCAAAGAATCTCCACGATCATGGAAATCACTGCTCAATCGAATTGGTCCCATTTTACGTACTTAGGGCTGCCCTTAGCTAAAGAAGCTATCAAAACCGAGGTTTGGGTAAAGCTAATTGAGAAATTGAGAGGGAAACTGCAGAGCTGGGGGGTGTACTGGCTCAACCTGGCGGGCAGAACAATTCTCATCAAGGCCATTCTATCAGCACTTCCTATCTATCAATTTGCCACTATTATCGCTCCAGCAAGCATCCATAAGCACATGGAGCTGATTATCAGAAGTTTCCTGTGGAAGGGGGAAAGCAAGATACAAAAAAGTTCAGCCTGGTAAAATGGGAAAAGGTCACTCTTCCCCTAGAAAAAGGAGGGCTCGGAATCAGAATTCCAAGACTCGCAAATGTGGCTATGGGCTTCAAGATAACATGGAGAATACTCAATGAGAAAGGGTCCTGGTGGACAGAGGTCCTCAAGAGGAAATATCTGAACGGGATCAACAGCAATATCCTCTCTGAAACCATTCCCGATAGACAATGCACACCTGTTTGGAAGTTGATCAAAAAAACACTTCCCCTTTTCAAACCTAGCATATCTAAAGTCCCAGGCAATGGAAGACATATCAGCATATGGGAGGATAGAATAATGGGCACGGAAGCCAGGGAAATCTCCCCTAAATACAGGCCTCTTCAACAGTGGATGGCAGGGGCAAACCTCAAAACCCTCTTCGACATCTCCCTTTGGGACCAAAATTGTTGGGCTGGCTGGAGATCTCTGTCCCTTCCCAACGGCATCTCGAACCTCTGGGACGACCTAAAGCTTTCTCTCACAGGCTCAGCCCCAACAAACAGATTGTCAGATGATAAATTTGTTTGGGACCCAAATGGTGGAAGCTACACGGTAAAAGAAGGCTACAAAGCACTCCAAAACTCTACAACATCCAATAACTGGCATCTCTACAAAACAGCTTGGAGAACTGAAAACCTGCCAAAGGTAAGGCTCTTCAACTGGACCCTGCTTCATGGTAAAATCCTAACAGCAGAAAATCTCAGGAAGAAGGGTATCCAAGGCCCCTCAATTTGCTGCATGTGCAGGGGGGCAGAGGAAAGCAGTGACCACCTGTTCATTGATTGTCCAGTAGCCAGGTCTTGTTGGAATCTAATAACCAGCCCTTTAAATACCGGAGATCTCCCCAACCAGATCTCTCTCCTTCAGAAAAATTGGGGGAAAAGCTTCCCTTATGCCAATAAAAACATGAACCTAGCAAAAAGGATGTGGAACAGCATCCCCTCAAACCTTTGCTGGCAGATATGGATAGCCAGGAACAAGTGCATATTCAACAACAAGAAACCTAGTATCTCTAGCATTCTTGCCAAAACCACTGCTCTCATAACAGAAACCGTGGAAGCAAATGGAATCTTCCAGGCAGACTCGGAATGGACAGATGACAGGGTAAAAGAGTGGATGCGGAGATTCAATTATGAAACAAGACCAAAAAATAACGCAATCACAGGACTCGGACATTCGGACTGGAAATTGAGAGGGACCAGGGATGAAGTCAACAATTGGATCCAACATTAAAAGAGATACACACTCCACTTCGATGGGGCTTCAAAAAATAACCCAAGCAGAGCTGGAGCTGGGGGAACTATCAAAGACCCACAGGGGAAAACTATTGTCACCTATGAGTGGGGTCTAGGCACCATGTCAAATAATAAGGCCGAGGCTTACAGCCTCCTTCTAGGGACCTCTATCGCCAAGAATCTCGACATCCAAGATCTCCTTGTTATGGGCGACTCTGCCATTATTATAGCAGCTATGAACTCTAGAAACGACTTTAATCAAATAGCCCTAAATAGAATCAAAAGCAGGATCATGGATCAAATCAGGTGCTTCAACAAAGTGACATTCAAACACATCCTAAGAGGCAACAATGTGGAAGCGGATGAGCAAGCAAATAACGCCGCTGGAAGACCCATGGGTCAGGTAAGGGAAAACGATAAATTTTATGGAAAGGATATTCCATAGGCAGGCCCTCACCCCCTCTCCCCAGGCTATTGGCCACCTCAGGCATCAGTACCAATGCATCCGGCCCTTCCCCATCTCCCCTTCTTCTCCGCTAAGCCTCCTCGACTGCCCATCCAGGTACGACAGGACTGCATTTCGCCCACAGTGCCCGATGTACCCAGGCAGGCTCTGGAATCCCTCCCTGATCAGCGTAGCCATTTTCAGAAGGCGTGATCGTGCCCATTCTGGTGGCAAGCACCTCGAGTGCTTTAAGATCACCCCAAATGATCCCTCCTCTATCATAATCAGATCTTCCCCTTCTCGATCCAAGAACCAGCAGGCCACCTCCGCTTATATAAATGACAGGGCGAACCCCAGAATCTCTTCAGCTCGAGGCTATGCTAAACAGTTACGTTGTGAGCTCACCAAGCGCAGGCATCAGTTAGTGAGTTCTTACTCTCTCCAGGACCGCGAGCTTCGCTCCTCGTTTCAGGTAAACGATGGTCTCCTTTTGGTTTTTTCATCTATAGTTGACCTTCTGTTCTGTTCTCATTGCAGAGGCCAGGGTATCTTTCTTTCTCTCCAGCGCATTGCACTCTTTCCTTCCCTGGACCGCATCCTCTGGAATTCTGCCCCCCCCTGGTTCTTCCCCTTCTCCCCGCTCACCTCCACTACCCTTATCCCTTAGATCCTCTCTTTGATCCCAGCTCCATGGAGAACCAGGACCAGATAACCGATCAGGATCCAACCAACACGCCAATCGACAGGCCCTTTAGCAGAGAATGCACCATGTGTAGAACTCACACCATTCTGATCAACAGTTTCGTGAACCATCTGAAGGACTACGAAACTGACAGTAGATCGAAGAGGAAGAAAATGGAGAAACAGAAGGAAGAGATTGAAAATCTCAAAGGAAGGTGCAACCACCTTGAAGAAGCCATTGAACAGATCAGAGCCCTCTCTCAGGGCCACCAGGCTGAAGCCTCCTCCAAGGCTAGTGCAAGGAGGGATCCCAAGCCGGATGATTCGGTCACGCAAAATCTCCCTTAATTTTTCCCATGGTTTGCAAATTCTGCTGGTTAGGAGGTGCTTATGTAAGGCAATATAGCCATTCCCTCTTTAATTTCAGTCATCATAGAGGCAGAATCGAGGAAAATGGGTCTGCGTACCCAGTTTTGATCCTCTTCACTCTAATCTCCGATTCCAATGTATCAGAACTTTGATTTGGGTTTTATAATATGAAAGTAACCGATGTTGTTAAAAAAAAAAAATAAGCTGGGTCATTTACAAATACATGATCCATCAATACCCATTGGGTGTATTTATATGCCCCTATGTACTCCATGAATGATTTATGATTTGAATAAATATATTCTTATAATAAATATGTATCATTTAATATGGATTAAATTGTGTATTCATAATATTTTTATAAGTAGACAACAAGGTCTACTTCAAATGTGCAAAGTTTCTATATTTGGGATGTTTCATGGCCAAAAACATGGACATATATAAAATAAAATAAAAAGTTTCTAAATAATATTTTTTTTAAATGCACATAAAGAAAAGAAAGAGTAGCTCTACATTAATGGTTTATGAGTAACTTTACATTAGTAGTATATGAGCCCGTGGTTTTTTAACCTATGGTATTTGCAAGGTGGGATAATATATATATGTAAGTAAGTAAAACATCAACATATATAAAAGGTTTCCAAGAATGATTAAAAAGTGCATGTAAAGTAAAAACATGGTTTTTCTTAACATTTTTGAAAGTACATGTTAAAGTTAAAAGGGAATTTTAAAATGTCTTTAAAAGTGTGTATGAAATGGAAGAGTATGGAAGAGTATTGTTATTTTTCGAAGGGTCAAATATTATTTATCAAACATATTATTCTTTTTCTAGGCTTATATATATATTTTTATTACATATTGTTATTTTTTATGATGAAATATTATTTATCAAATATATTTTTCTTTTTGGAGGGTCAAATATTATTTATCAAACTTATTGTTATTTTTCTAGTGTTAAATATTATTTATGAAATATATTGTTTTTTTTCAAGGTTCAATTAAAGGGTTATAAAATTAATTCTCTTGAGTTTCAATCAAGAGAAAAGTGAAAAATAAAATTAAAAGTTTTGGCAGATGACAATATGAGTGGTTTTTGAGTTGTAAGCAACATGGCCAATATGTTTGAATATGATATAGGTCCATAAAACATTGGTGCTAACTTTGGGTGACTCTTCTCCTTGAGCGATGTTTGATTATAGGGTAGGAAATGAAGGAACACCTTATCCCCTTCTTCAAAGAGGATAGGTGGCATTATATTACTATTATGTTAGGGGTAGCCATTAAACCCAATGGTATTGTCTTTCCTAAGCAAATAATGCAAATATGTTTTCATATGATTGTTCACTACTTTTGTTTATCTGTTTGTTGGGGATGATATGCCACATTGATGTTTAATTGGGTGCCTAGAATCGAAACAATTCATATAAGACATTACTAGTGAATGTACAATCATGATCGATCACAATTAAAGTAGGCATGCCATGTAGTTTAAGAACCTTTTTTTTTTTTGAGTAAAGACTATTTTATTAAAATAAAAGAGGGAAAATATTTACAGAGAGGTTTGAACCTCTGAGGGGGCTGTAGCCTGCCCTCTGCCAAAAATTCTATTACAGGTATCCTGTTGCCTGACTTTTACAAAGATAAATATCATAACAGTAGGCGATCTAGTGAACTTAAGAAATTCAACACTACGCTGAGCTAGATCAGGATAAAGCTTCAGAAGAAACTGATCCCTTACAAAAATACTGTTCCTTACAATGACTATTACATATCCATTGAGAACCAAAAAAGTCCCAAAGATTGTGAAGCTCATGCTGTTAAGGGAAGAGACCATGCATATTAAGAAAACTCATACCAAAAACAGACCACAAAGGTTAGCTTTTTGAAGAGTCATTGAAACCATGAAGCACTTAGTCCTGCGGAGGAGAGCCAGAATCTTTCGCACTTGCATGGTTGGGTGAGCTTACCCAGGAAACCATTATATTATCTTCTGCTCCCATCGTACTGCTGCCTGGAGGAAGAACAAGGCTGAGAACGTTTCCAGAGAGGCGTGCAGGCTCGCATCCAATGATGGGCTCTTGAGAAGATGAAGGCTGGGGATGATTGTTTTTCTGCTGGCCTTCCTCGCGCATCATCCCAGAGTCATTGAGGACATCCCCAACTAGGCTTCCCTGAAGATCACTAGAAGTATGAGAATGAGACTGTTGCCTGGATGGTTCTTCCGAACTGGCAAGCTCATCCTCCTCCTTTGAGAAGAGCACAATTACAGTGGCTGAGATGAGAGGTTTTTTAAGCTTGCTTCTGAACTTAAAACGAGCAGAATGGAAAGAGTTATTCAGGGTAGGACCGGAACTGTCAGAGGGCGGAGAGGGGGGCGGGACAGAAGCTAATGGCTCTAAACACTACGGCACAGAGCCTCCACGACTGCGTGAGCCTACCCTGGACCCTGAATTGCTACCACGTCTGGGGATTACACGATGACGAGGCATTGTAATATTAATTTGCTGACTGACCGAACTGAGACACTGAGGGTGGGTGTGGAGCAGCCAATTACAGGCTAATTGGACTAGGTTCCAGAACCAGACCTCCGCACTGAATAAAACCCCCCAACAGAGCAAGCATTTGAAGGAATAGCCTACCAACGAAACCCAATCACAAACAGATAATACCCACTGCGCAAACAAGGTGCTGACCGGATAAGCGAAACCAAGACACCAAACAAAGACGGGCGAAGCAAGATTCTTGGACCAAATGCAGACACAGAGAACAAACGTAATAAACCAGACTTCAGCGAGCTCAGACACAACAGACACTCTTGATATGCCAGACCCCACATACTTGAACCAGGGGGGCTTCCATATTCCTTTCGCAGCTCTGGAGCGCAGAGGAATTAATAGCCTGAAGCAGATCCCTGTTCCAATTCCGCATAGTTTCAGCTCATTTATGCCCGAATGGATGCGCGCCATCTTGTAGTTATTTTCTTGCAGTCCGCTAGTACTCAGAGCCATTAATACCTGAATATCACTTGCCTTAAACCGCCATAATCCGCTGGTCGTATCGCCAGCTGCCTCCCTCTCATGCTCCTGCATTAAAACGTGTTTAAGGCACCCGCATCCGGGTATGTAGTTTAAGAACATTGTCCATGAAGACTTGTGTTATTATATAGGCCATGAAAGGGTGTTTTAAGGCACACAAGTGAGCATATTCAAAAATATGTCAAGAACTACCATGATGCCTAATATGATGCTTGTTTTAGGTAAATCCATATGGAAATCCATGGAAATGTTAGTCCAAAATGGGGTAGGAATTGGTAAGGGTTGTACAAGAGGAACAATGTTTTGGGGGGGTGTGTAACAAAGTTTTAACATTTGGAGCAGGCATGTGATAGAACTTGTGCATGACAAGTGGATTAAGCGACATCTAGCCAGGTAATGGGGTGATTCATCTCAAATTGGGTTTTATTTCTTCCTTGAGATCACTAATAAAACATTGCTACTTTTCTTTTCTTTTTTAAGTTAGTTTTTTTTTTTGTTTTGATTACAAGCGTTCAAAGGATTCAATATCGTCTTCCATTATGTCCATTTGATGCAATTTGTTAAGATGCCCCACAAAATTAATATCCATGGAAATGAGCGAAAAGGCATTTCACAAACTGCTTCCACACAATGTATCCCTAAGATGCCTTCTTATGTGATTGCCACCACTACCAACATAATTTCTCAATCGACATATAGAACTCCTATTCTTAGTTTTAATGGGATATCCTCTATACCATGGAGGGAAAAGTAGTGTTTCATTTAGTGAATCCATCTCGTCAATTATGACCCGTCAAACTCATTTAAATTAACCTCAATTAAGTGATGTAGCATACTGGGGGAACAATGAGGAAAGGGGTTGTTGTTGCGAGATTTGTCACCATGAAACCTTCATCATTAACCTACTTACCCTTGTTAGATCCTTTAATGAGGAAAATTTCATCATCATCATGGTTACCCTCAAGCTTATTAATTTATCATAATAAAGTGAGAGTTTCTCGTTGATAGACATCACGTTGGTATAGAGTTGATCCACTTTCTAAGTGAGCAACTCGATGACTTACATTATTTTTTCCATGCTTACCATGCTTTGAGTGTGGGTCATGGGACTGCACAAACCACTTGGAGGGCTACCAAAGAGCTATATTAACATGATCATTGTCATTCTAGAAGTCCTTCCAGAGAGGTAACCAATAATTGCATTATCGGGTCCCCAAAAAAGGGTTATGTGAGAGTTATTTAAATCAAGCCAATATGATGTAAGACATATTTTGAGATAGGTCTTCAACAATGGTATTAGCGAACCCAAGGTAATATTTTACTCCAATGGAAATATTATTCTTGCCTTGGTATTATTATTGTTATAGAATCCCCACATTTTTTTATTTTCCATAAGAATGTATGTTTTCATTGTGAGGATTGCATGAGGCGTGGTTTGCAAGGTCATAAGAGCAACGAAGTGCCATATATTATACCTATTTCATATACCAAATGGTCTCTGACAATAATGAGGATAGCCCATACACTTATCCATATTACTTATTTCTTTAGTATGTGAGAGTGATCTCCTCGAGTGTTATTCTTGGTGTAGTATTTTAATGAGACAACTAACATGTGTTATGTAAGGATGGTTTTAGGTGTCCCTTGGGGTATTTTAACATACATGAGGGTATGGAAATTATTGAATCCTTAAACAAAGTCTATTTACCAACATTGGTGTACAAGGTTGTCCAACCAAGTTACCCCACTTGTATTCCTCACATGTATGCTTCATAGTCACTACTTTACTGACCAAATGATAGTTTTTTGTGTTTTAAGATGTTGTAACATGTCTCTAGCCTTAAAAAAAAGTGTGTGTTAGTATAATAACGTGATGGGATACCATTTATGGGGTTCCTTAATGGCTAACATGGAATACTTAAAGTAACACAGCTATAAATATAAACACATAAATCAAATAAAATGAAACAAAAGTGTTGAAACAATGACAATAAGAAAAACTTTATTGATATTATAAATAGAAAGTGATGTTCACTTGCCTCCTTAGGGGGGTAATCTGTAATAGAAAAACGCTACAATACGATATTAAAATAATTTATGTGCCCCATTAAATAGAGTCTACTACTATAAATATTTTATAATGGGCCAAAACAATAACTACTTAATAGCCTTCCTTAATGAGGCTACAAAACTGACTATTGGACCTTATTTAATGATGCCACCTTAAATTTATTGATTTCATACTTGAACTACCTAATGGGCCTTATTCAATAGAAATAGCCACAATAGATTAAGTAAAAACCTATCCCTTTAACTAGGGGAGTTATGGTGGGACTCTAATAGACTCCCTATAGGTTTGACTTGTTTCTATGGAAACACATGATTAGGAGACAAAAAAGAGACATCAATTCTTAGGTTAAATGAAGTGCACAACCCTTTTGAGAGAAGAGAGTAGTTTAACAACCACTTGGAAATAGGTTGGGTTAAATCAAGGAATTGGGATACATAAAAGACCTGTCCAAATAGGGAAAGGAAATTATTCTCCTTCTCTCCAAAATTTGATTAGAAGAAGAACATTATGTGAGGCTCAACAAGGCCAATTATCTCCAACGTAAAATGGGGGATAAGGACATGAAGTATTTACAGAAATAAGTAAACACAATAAGAATGTGTTGTCGTCACTACAATGCCCTCCAAAAAAAAATTATATTCAAATTTTGGAGCCTACCTTTTGTTATGTGAAGTGTCGCTTTTAGTCGTCAAGTGTCGTTTTATGTTTCTACACATGTTTCAAGTGTCCATGTTTCTTCCTAGGTTTCATTGTATCATCAAGAGTAACAATAGTACACTTTGGAGTCATAGTACATTTACTAGTCACAAAACGACACTTATGTGTCGCAACTACATATACTTTGTTTGTTGCACTTGGATAATTTTTGCAAACTAAGATTTTGATGTATATTTCTTGGTCTTGGGTCTTGTCTCAGTTTTAGTGATGAATTGATATATACAATTATTGATCTTGCTCCTAACTTAGTGTGTTTTTCCATGTTTCACCCTTCTAGACTCGGACATTTTTCTGACTTTGCAAGCTTTCCCTCTAGGCTAGGAAGAGCGCACTGCGCACTTCTAATGTAACAACCCCGAGTTAAAAATCCATGCAATAAAGTTAATAAAGGAAAAATAAGACCAAGGTCATGGAACATGTATTCCAAGTTGAATGGTGGGAAAAATATCCTAGTGGGTGTTTAGTTGGTTATTATGGTTAAGAGGAAATTGATAAAGGTGATGACGAAGGCATTGGAAAAGACAAGAGGCATTTATTGTCATTTAATTATGAAAATAATGGAAAATAGGAGAAAAGGAAGGTGAAAGGTCACAGGTTGCATGTGAGGAGGAAAATGAAGAAATAGAGGCCTCAATGATAAAAAGGCTTCTGAGGATCAGTTCATGGACTTTTTACAACTTTTTGGTGGAGCTCTCTCTCCATTCTCTTTCTGACACACTTAGAGCATTCTTGGAGCACTCTAGCATTAAGGAAAGTAAGGCGAAGGAAGGACAAGAAAGCAAAGGGAAGCAAAGATCAAGCAAGGAATAATTGGATCAAGCGACTACAACGAGATTACTTGCAGGTATCAAGTTGCATGTATGATTTACTTACTAGTGTGTATTTTAGCCTTGCCTTGCCACTTATGGATAAACTTGGTGTGATGGGGTTCTTTGATTTGGTTGAGCTGGATTGCCAGATGGTTTTAAAACTGATTAAGGTAGTCTCAGGAAAAATCATAAGGCCTAGGAATCCCTTGATCGGTAATGATGGGATAGATACTAAAGCCTAGAGGTGGAGACAAACAAGTTCCTCACAGTTTAGGTGGAGAGATCTAGAGGCATCCATGCTTGTTAGGGCCTCATGATCCCTTGACCGGTATATGGCAAGATTGCGGCAAATCCTATAGTGTATGTTTATTGTTTAGGCCTAGGAATCCCTTGGTGGGATACACAGTAAAGCCTAGTTGCATAGATGAGGGTTTCGGGCCTAGGAATCCCTTGACCAGTAATGGCGGGATACACGATAAAGCTTGAGGAAGCCCTAGTTGGGTTTTTGTGAGTCCCACATTCATGATTGGAATATGGCATGGGGGTGATTGGTTGAAAGAAAGATTTGGTTCAACCCAATCTATGGTCAGGTGGTACGTGGAAGTCCATGACTTGGTTGAATTTTGCATATGTTAATAAGAGCTCTTTTCTCTTGTATTTTATGTGTACACATGCTTATTATCATGTGGCTTTAATGGATGTTCTATCACTGACATTATTCTGGTTATATGTTGGTTATAAACATGGTTTCATGACAGATTTTAGTTATGGCTCTTAACATGTTCTAATTGGTAAATGAATGACTATTGAATGCATGGCCTAATAGATGTTATTGTAGCTATTATGAGAAGGCACTAGACCTTCTTGGTGATTGTCAGATAAGTATCAGACATTTATGTTCAGATATGCATTTGTAGCTTATAGACTACATGTTCACAATGTGTTCGATGGAATTTCTGTCATGGTTAGGCTTGGTTAGGTCAAGTCCTTGATCAAATTTTGTGTTAGAGGATTTGTCTCATTTTCATTTATTGTCTTGGAAAGTCTCATCAATTTCTAAGTAGTGGTCTGGAGACTAGCCATAAAAAGTGGTTTAAATCTAGTAGTAGCAGGCACAAAACTAACTAAAAAAGGTTGCAGTCTCTCCCTTGCAGAATTGTGGGAGTGACTAGAGGGTTTTAGTCACATGGAGGCCTTGTCATGGGAGCAACTAGGGGTTTAGTACAATGAAAGGCTAGGTTAACTCAAGGGTTGGGCACCTGGAGTGGTGGATTAACTCCTGGCGGTCCTATAGCACTAGAGGAGGTTTGTAAATTGTTGGTTCATTAGTTCCACTTCCTTAAATACACTTAGGGAGTTGAATCATACCATAGTAACTCTTCATCACATATTTACCCTATTGGACTTGTTAGCTTGGGTAAATGTGGGAGGAAGGTGTTACATTTAAGGCCTACTCGAGACTCTCCTTATCAACTAAAATTGCACCCTGTGCCAGCATAAGCCCTCTCTCTCCCCCTTTCCAGTGCATAACACACTCCTAGTCAGTAGACCCTCCTTGTCTTCGCTCACTGCATCAACCTTGCCTCTGTCTCCCATTTGAGCACATTGTGCTCTTTTAGTGGGAAATGTTTCCTCCCTCTGTGCCTTGTGAGTGTGCCCTGAATTCTCCTTGTAGCCCTGGCTCTCCTCCCAAGCACATGGCACATTCTCAATGAACAATCATGTTGCCTTGTTTATTGTAATTGTTCCCTGCACCCATCAGGCCTCCTCATCCTCTAGAGATGCACATGGTGTAGTCTTAGTGAGAAGTGAAACCCTCTTTTGTCTCTTAGATGACGAGTCTCCACATGAGGTATGGACTAGTAAGAAACCATCTCTTAGATATCTTAGGGTATTTGGTTGTGATGCTTATTTACAGGTTCCAAAGGAGAATATGAGTAAGATTGATATGATAGTTGAAAAGTGTATTTTTTTGAACATAGAGATGGTCTTAAAGGTTACAAGCTTTGGAACCCAAAAAATAATAAGGTTGTGTATAGTAGAGATGTAGTGTTTAGAGAAATCAAATATTTTGTCAAATAAGGAGTCCTACCAAGAGAGAAAGAACTAGAAAATGGATGAGTTTGAATTAAAGGAAGATGAATCATGCTCTACAAAAGAACGACAATCAAAAGAAGAAGAACCACATACACTAGTATTGAGGAGATTGGTTGGAGAAAGAAGGCAACCATAAATGTATGATATACCCAAACCATTATATTTTTTCTTTGTTTATTATTGGTGATGATCCTAGAACTTATAGTGAGGTGGTGGATTTAGAGGACGGAAAATTCTAGAAAAAATACCATGGTTGAAGAAATGGCATCCATAGACAAAAATGAGACTTGGGGTCTAGTGAAGTTGTTGGCTAGAATAAATTCCATTGGAAACACATGGGTTTCTAAGAAGAGGTTGAATGTAGAAGGTAGATTGGAGAAATACAAAGCTCTATTCATAGAAAAATGTTATTCCCAAGCAGAATTAACTTTGGTGAGATTTTTTTTTTCTTGTTTCCAAGTTAAATTTTATTATATTTATTTTATTTGTTGTTGTTGCCTTTGATTTTGAAGTAGAACATATGGATGTGAAGATAACATTCCTACATTGTTATCTAGAGGAGGAAATCTACATGAAGTGGCTAGAAGGTTTTGCTATTAAAGGAAAGAAAGAGTTGGCATGCAGGTTGAAAAAGTCCTTGTATGGGTTAAAGCAATCACCAAGGATGTGGTATAAAAAATTTGATACTTATATATTGAGACTTGGCTTCACAAGGAGCAAAGTGGATCATTGCATGTATTTCAAATTAATTGGTGATCATCTTATTTATTTGTTGTTGTATGTGGATGTTATGTTGTTGATCAGAAATGGCATGGAAATCATCATAGAAGTGAAAACTCAGTTGTCCTCTAAATTTTGCATGAAGTATCTTAGTGTTTAAAATCTCATTTTGGGAATGGAAATTAAAATAGATTGGGAAAATAAGAAAATCTAGTTAAATTAGAGGAAATATGTCGAGAAAATTTGGTAGAGGTTTAATGTGAAGGAATGTAAACTGTTAAAGTTCCCTATTCTTGTAGGTGTAAAGTATATATAGGGAAATGTCCCAAGGAATAGGAAGGAGGAGGACATGTCCCATGTTCCATATACCAGTGTGATTGGAATTTTAATGTGTGTAATGCTAGACTAGACATTGCCCATGCAGTCGAAGTATTGAGGAGGTGTATGTCAAACCTAGGGAAGGAGCATTGGACATTATGTTAGGTCCCTATACTACTAGTGTAACCCCTTATTGTTATTAGTACAACCCCCTTATTATATTGTTGTGCCCATGTAGTCCCCATATTATTATTATTGTGCCCCATAGAAGCCCATTATAGTTATTGTTGTGCCCTTACATTATTATTGTTATGTCAGCTCTGATTATATTATGACCCCTTAGACTCCTATTTATAGAAAGGAGGTCTTTTCATTTGTATCATCCAAGAATTGTTCATTTGTGTAATGTAAAGGAGGTTGGCCCCTCGAAGAGGCTTATTCCTAAGGCGTTGATCTATCTTTTCTATCTTTTTGTGAGCTGGTTTCATAACATTTGGTATCATAGCTTTGGCTTCTAGGGTTTCGTTGCTCCAAACAAGTCATCATGGCATTTTTGCTATAACTTTTGTTCTGCGATGTTTTAGAAGCTAAAAGAAAAACCCATTTGAGAAGAAATCACGCTGAACCTCCATTTTGAATTTCAGATCCTGTCTCTTTATATCTGCGGAGATATAATCCGAGGAAGTTAGGGTTTTTGCAGACCCCCAGATTACATCCCAAACAGGTGACCTGGGGAAAATCATCATAACTGTCTCTCTGAGCATCAGATTGAAATTTTGTAAGAAGTAGCAGAAATAGCACGAACTGTAGTATTCTGTGTATATTTTCAGATCCGAAGGTAAAAACAGTGATATGTGGCACTTCATACAAGTTCGCTCTTTTGAAAAGGTATATAATCAGGTCATCTTGGGAGATTGTGCATAACTCTTTCCTGGAGAATCCAATTTCGATCAGACTAACGAAACTAGAAAAAGGACGCAGAGGGCTACTGCAGGTCGCAATTTTAGAACTGGAAGATCCGAAATTACAAAGTTACAATCGTTTCAAGATCGAGCTCCTAAAATCAAGAAAAGGCGATATGAGGAAGTTTGATGGCAATGATCTAGTAAATTGGATACTACAGATGGAGCAATATTTTGATCTACATGAGGTGCAACTATTACAAAAGGTACATATTGCATCTTCATATTTAGAACTGGATCAATTTTTATGGTAGAATGGGCTTTGTTTTCGTAAACAACTTGTTACGTGGTCAATTTTCATGGAGAAAATGATAGCACATTATGAGGATACAAAGAGCAACACCTTCTTTAGAGAAACACCACAACAATTGGAAGAAAAAAGAGCAAAAGGGCTTTGTCACAAAGTGGAAAGAAAAATTATGGCAATAAGGAATTCTACCCCTCACAACTATAAACATGGAAGTGTTGTTTCTCCTAGCCTTCCACAACCTACAAGGGTGACACCACAACATTTGGAAGAAAAAAGAGAAAAAGGGCTTTGTTACAACTGTGATAGCAAATGCACTAAAGGTCATAAGTGTGCTAAGAAGAAATTATTTTACATAGATTATGAAGAGGAAGAAGAAAAGGATCAAGAAACGTCAAAAGAAGAGTATATGCACTAGGAACCAACCCTAGAGAAAGAAGAAATGAATCTGACCACATCTTGTAAAGCATTGGAAATAATTACTACTCCTCAAACTCTTAAGATAGAAGGACATATCAAGAAGAAAAAGGTTCAAGAAGTGAAAGACCACATCAAGAAAGAAGAAATGAATCTGACCATATCTTGTAATAGAATGGCCGGAATTATCACTTCCCAAACTATCAAGATAGAAGGACATAACCAGAAGAAAAATGTTCAAGAAGTGAAAGATTACATAGAGCATCAAGAAATGAATACGACCATATCTTGTAATGCACTGGAAGAAGTTACCACTCCTCAAAAGCTAAATATAGAAGGACATATCAAGAAGAAAAATATTCAAGTAGTGAAAGATCACATCGAGCGTCAACAACAAGTTCTCCAACTTTAAAGGATAACGCCACTTTGGTGCAGAATCGAATGAAACAACAGGTAGACCAACATCACAATGAAAGAAGTTTTGATGTAAGCGATTGGGTATTTTTATGGTTACATACATACAAACAAATGTCCCTCAAGAAAGCTATTTATGAGAAGGAAATGTTGGCAATACTACTTGCACTTAAGAAATTGCAACCTTACCTAATGGGAAGGCACTTCAAGGTAAAAACGAATCATGATAGTATTAAATACTTTTTAGAAAAAAATTATCCTCTGAAGAGCAACAAAAATGCATCACAAAGATGTTGGGTTATGACTTTGAAATCATCTACAAAAAATGGAAGAAAAATGTTGTGGCAGATGCACTCTCAAGAAAGGATGACAATGTTGAAGCGTTGTTGTGCGCCATTTCTATTATCCAACAAGACTGGATAAACGAAACAAGGTATGAATGGAAGAAGGACAAAGAAGTGTGGCCACTCATTCAAAAGTTGCATAAGATCCCAATTCAAACAATATTGCTAGAACTTGACGAGGAAGGAAAAATCATATTGGAGCCTAGAGCAGTCACAGAAACAAGAACTCGACAGCTACGAAATCGATCAATTTCAGAGTATCTCATCAAGTGGAAGAACTTACTAGCTGAAGATTCCACATGGGAGGACAAGAATTTTATACAGGAGCATCAAGAACTACTCAAGCGCTGAGGACAACAATTTTTGAAGGAGAGGGGCATGTTAGGTCCCTATACTACTAGTGTAACCCCTTATTGTTATTAGTACAACCCCCTTATTATATCATCGTGCGCATGTAGTCCCCATATTGTTATTATTGTGCCCCATAAAAGCCCATTATAGTTATTGTTGTGCCCTTACATTATTATTGTTATGTCGGCTCTGATTATATTATGACCCCTTAGACTCCTATATATAGAAAGTAGGTCTTTTCATTTGTATCATACAAGAATTGTTCATTTGTGTAATGTAAAGGAGGTTTCCCCCTCAAAGAGGCTTATTCCTAAGGTGTTGATCTATCTTTTCTAACTTTTTGTGAGTTGGTTTCATAACACATTAGTAAAGAGGGTTTTCAAGTATTTGTAGGGCACTATTATTTATGATTTGTGTGACCAAGGAAGGTCATGATTGGACAAATTGTTAGACATACATGGCTTTATTGATGTAGACTAGGTTGGAGATCTAGATTGTAGAAGATCTACAGGTGGGTGTGTTTTTAACCTATTTGGAGGAGCGGCCAGTTGGATGAGAAAGAGGTAGTTTATAGTGGAATTGTCAACTACAAAAATTGAATACATGGGGGACACTCATGCAAGAAAGGAAGCGGTGTGGTTACAAATATTGTGTTTATGTATTGGGTTGGTACAGTGATTTTTGAGGATAAATGTCATGCGGAAAGAGTTATTTTTGCGGACAAACCTAACCTCCCTAGGAGTCTAAGACTCTCTAGTGACAAACAAGACAAACAAGAGCAATCCTTCTCTAAACATACATTATTCTATGAGAAACCAAGTGTTGTTCGATCTTACCTCAAATCCAACGCTTGTTGTAGCAGTCCAGCCTTGCTGATCCAGATGAGCTCCTCCTTCACTTTAAGACCTGCATACACTAACAGTCAAACGATTACATAACACCTGAATATTTCATAAAACAAAGCATATTCATCATATAGACCAAGGAGTACATGAAATAATTCATTAATCAACAAATCATTGAGAAGAATGGACTTATTTTTATTAAGGAAACAAAAAAGGAACCATTACAACCTGAGCCTTGGTTTTGTGCAAGCTCCTCCCAGGGTCCAACAAGAGATTGCCTCTACTTTGACAAGCTCACCCACTTCCAATATGGAAACAAGAAAGGATGGTAATCTCTCCTCACAAGTCAACAATGGAAGTCCTAATTCCAGCAGCATCTACCCTTTGGAATGTTCAGCTTTCAACCTTCCCTCCTCTGGCCCAAGGCCTGTATTTATAGTGTTCTAGAGGAAGTTATTCAGTTTCAACATCAATGGGATACTCCCTCTTTTGGATGGGGTAGCTCCTCTCTTGATGGGATAAGTTCCTCTGTCATAGGGATGCATGAACCATCTGGAGGCGCTCAATACACGTCAAACACTCTTCTAGAAGGCTCTAGAAGTGACCACAAGTAACTTTTTAAAGATGAAACTCGCGCCTTTTGACCTTTACAGGGGTACGCACACATCCTTTGGCTTAC
>APFE030824941.1:148294-210352 GCA_000404065.3 Pinus taeda | reverse complement strand
TGGATATTTTATTCTATATAACATTAAAATATTTTCTTTTAACATTTTTTTCTATATATAGATACATATGAAGTTGATATCACGTGTTAAAATGTTACTTCCACTTAAGGTGGATGGGGATTTGTTGATTTTTTTATTTTTTTTAATTATGGCCTAGATTGATTTTCAAGGGAATATGTTGAGCATATGCTTAGTCTTAATGTTTGTCAATTGCTATAGTCTCTTAGAGAGTTTATTACATTACGTTACAGTGACTTTTAATAAATTTAAAAAATTAGATTCGTGCCACATGACTCCCCCACCAATTTCCTACGGATTTTCATATTCTAATTAGATGGGGAAATTAATATATAAGAAAATTTTATTTAGCAAAGTAGTCCATTTTACAAAAAGATATGTAAATCCTTTCTTCTAAAATTAAATTAGATTTGTGTCACGCCAATTTCCTAGAGATTTGAGATTATTCCAATTCTAATAAGTTCATATCCTAATAGATGGGGAAGTTAATATATAAGTAAATTTTATTTAGCAAAATGGTTTACTTTACAATAAAATGTGTAATTCCTTTTTTCTCAAGTTAAAGTTGACATTTTTGTACATGGTTGAATTAGGTAAATGTGTACATTCGTAAGGCATTCTTCTTGTTGCAATAGTTTTTTTTATATTTATAAAGTTTTCGATTATATCAACCACATTGATATTTTTATAATATGGTTGTAGACGTGTATATTATATATATATATAATTCATATATTTTTATAATAATAAACAACAATATTTAAAATAAAATTTCCCCAAAGAAAAAATAATTGACAACATTAATTTAACTATAAAAATCTTTACACTCAAATTTAATAAATAAAATTAAAAAGTATAAAATTTTATTTTAAAAAAGTAAAATATCATTTTTTTCAATTTAATTAAAAAAATATCATATTAGATTCAACTTCCATTTCATTCACATTGTAATTTTATTGTTAGTTTTATTATGTTTTTATTGTTATATTTTATTTATTTATATATAAATATATATAGATCGAATATAGCCGGTTTTCCGCAAAATCTATTTTCAGTAGAGGGCCAGAAGCAAGCAAAAAATGAGAAAGTGGAGACGGGAAGTACATGCATGGATTAGTGGTATGACAAGGGGCACGACGACTAGCTATCCTAGGGCGGAGCCGTCTGATGCAGGAAGTATCACGTACGTTCTCTTGAGAAGGGAGTGGGCTTACCCACTGGAGCTTTTCTTGACCTACACCCAAAGCTCTGGGGGCTACCCCTTACTTCTCTATCACTATAGGGGTATGGGAGTTTCGAGACCAAAGAAAGTCAGGGCAGCAATCAGTTTCCCCCATACACCTTCACTCGCATCTTTTCTTTATGCTATTAGCATTCCGTATGATTTCTCTCCCAACAGGGAACCACCGATTTACAAATCTTATCACCACAGAATCAGTGAGTGCGCCAAATCTTTCCATGGATTGCTTCTCCCGCTCCTTTCCCCGTAAAGTGCCTTATGGTACCAGGTTCTATCTGGTTACCCGAAGCTCATTAGAGGCACCCTACGGCTGGATCCGTCATTTCGACATGAAAAACTCTTCAAAATTTGGAACCCTATGGGTTTTCGAGATTTCTTCATACCCATGTTTCCCGAAACGGACCCTTTGTTCCACTCCCTTCATTTATTATAATAATAATTTTAAAATAATATTCGATTTTTTTAAATTTTAAAATATAAAATATATTATGAAGAAATATTTTTTAATTTTATTATAAATGATTAACGGGGGTTCCCCCCCGATAACGGTCCATATTTATAAACTATTTGATTTATTATAATTATTTATTATAAATTGATAGCGGCCATTATTTATAAACTATTTAATTTATTAGAATTGTATCATATTCATTACTACTACTAACCATTTTTTACCTTGATAATGCTTCTTACATTTAAAAAACCATACTAGTGTCGAAAAAATCTAGTGGCTACTTAATGTCAATATTATCATTTTGAGTTTCAAACAATTTTGTAAGGATAAAAATCAAGATTTTACGGCGGTTGACCATTCACAACCACCAATTGACCAACAATTTGGTTTTCACATTTCCTAAAGTGATGCGATGAGTCAAAGTGAAAGTCACTTATAGAAGGAGATCACGATGTCAAATTAGTGGAATGCTTTGTATTTTCAAGAAAATGTGTAGGAAGGATCTTTTTAGAGGAAATCCAATGCTCCAAACCTTTGATGTTGCAAGGAATTTTGTCCATGGAACCATTTTTAAAAAAATTGGGATTTATTAAAGTTTTGAATTTTTAATAATGAGTTTATTAAATTGATTTGTAATATTTCTTTATGTATTAAATTGAATTGTATTGATTTTTTAATCATTAGTTAAGCCGTTATTTTTTGAATATATTCATTCTAATGTGATAAATTGGAGTGGGCAACACATTACCATAAGGATTAGGGAGAGAAGATTAAAGTAATAAGGTTGAATCATTTGATGTGTTGGAGGGGACTATGCTATGGAGATGTTGTAGAACAAAATAATAACTATCAAAGGAGAAATCAAACCAAAAGCGAGAGAGACATGTAGAGGTGTTGGAGATCACAAGAGCAAGTAACCCAAAAGCATAGAAGGGTAGTTAGGAAGTGAGACCAAGACTTGACACCCTTTCAAAGTAATAAGAGGAGGAGAGCATATTTAAAGAGTAATTGAAAAGCATTCACAATTAAATTTACAAACATGAAATGATCAATATAAATAGGCAAGGAAATGACCTTAAGGTGTAAGTGAATGTTAGACTATATATTGGGAAAAGCATTTCATCTGAGGGATTTGTACAAGAAGTTTTGGTTGAGTACAACAAAGTTCTTGGTCCGCATCACATATATGTTGCTCCAAATTGATAATTTATTTTATGATCCATGACTTATAGAGTTGGTATGGTCTCAAAAATTCACAGTTTACTTGACAACAAGAAACCATGAGGGGTTAAGGAAGATTTGACATTGTGGTCTTCTAATTAAGATACCCAAAATGAGGCAATTTTTTATGGATATCTAGTGCTTAGGATATCTAGTGAGAGGGGAACCCTTCCTAAGCACTAGATATCCCTAAAATGTTATAAATCAAGATGAAGACTATCAAGGTAGAGTGTCTAACACAAAAGAGGCTTCACAATGAAGGACGAGAAGTAATCAAGTCATCATATAATGGATCACTCGTGAACACAACACAAAACTTAGTCTTGATGCAACATCTCTATTGGATAGGCATATCTAGGTACTAAAGTGCAAAATCCATGTGCTACAGATTCCTCCCCTTGCAAATGTTGTTATCCATGAGAATGAAATAGTGGCAAGTTGCAATGAAGGATAGAGGTGTGCAACAAAGTGATAAAATAAAAAGAGAAAATAATGGAAAAGCAATGATGAATGAGGGAAGGTGTTGCTTGTGTTAATTTGGCATCTCAGTGACAAATTCCAATCATGGGACTAGATTCCTCTTTTCGAGAGGACCAATTTTGACTATTGAAGCACTCAATTTGGATAATGGAAAGTGTATTTTTGAATAAAGCCCCACATGTGCATATTTGATTAGGTTGGCCCAAAAGATAAATTGGACACCCATGGATGGCCATAAATTCAAGTCAAGTGACCCTCATTTGGATATCATCATGAAGCATTCTTATATTCTTCTTTCTTTGGTTTGGCTCACACGGGTTTGAGATGGTTCGTGGAAGTCCACTCGCACAAGTCCAAGATTGCAGGGTCCACAACTCGCACGTGTGATAGGGTTTTGGTTTACGACCGCAAGCATGACACAGGTAGTTTTCGGTCACAACTATAGGCATGACATAGACAGTTTTCAGTCACAACTGTAGGCACACATGCTCATGCATGCGATTGGAGGGTTTCATCTACATGCTCATCTCTCTCCGCGTGTGGTTGGGATCAAGGGTTTGGTTTTATTAGTTGATCACAATGTTCGACAATTGACCGCAGACAGTGATAGATGATCACGGGCTTCTGAATCGGGGTTTTGATTATTAGCATTGTTGAGTTCATCTCATGGATATTGTTTAGTTGATTTTGGTGGATAGGATTATGATTGAAGATATGGATTATTGTACTATGTTTTGTTGAATCATTCAATGACAATCTAATAAGAAGAATAATTTGAAAGGGTTTTCCTCGTAGTGGGTTTTGCCCTGGTCTCTGACCAATCTTGGTGTCTCTATGTGTGAATGTTTTTCTTCTATTTTTCTTTTATGTTCTGTTGCATTGATGATGATGTTTTTCTTTCTATATAATTACATATATTGTTGAATAATGTTGTAAATCTGAATAATGTTGTGATGTTATGGGGTGAATTCTATATGTAAATGATGATGAAATGAAATTATCAAAGCAAAAAACAATATAGCCCTAAGAAAAATTAACATGGTATGAGAGTTGGGATGAAGAAAAGTCATTGAAGGTCACCCCTATGAAGACAACATTGATGGAAGCAAGAGAAGATGGTGGAGACCTAAAAGAGTACTAGGGTTTGAAGGAAACCCTAAGCAATATGTGTATTAGGGTTTGATGGATATTATAAGGTTAGGGTTTGGAAGAAACCCTAGATTATGACAAAGTTTTGAGATATACCCAGTTTCCACATGTCTATCGGTCCAATATGCTATATCCTACCGCACTCTAGAAACCCCAGCATGTTCAACATGAAGATGTTCAAGCACCTGTGATAGATTTGATGTAGCCCTAGATGGGATAGTCTCAATTAGGATTTGGTTATCGATGAAGTTGGTTGAAATATTGAAGGCAACAATGTTATATGGTCAATGGATAGCCACAACTCTTGAAGGTTGATTCAAGAGGGAGATGATCACCTCTCATTGAAGATAAGTACTTTTTTTTTTTTATGTTACTTCTTTATGTCTTTTCTTTTGTTTAGATTTATTGATTTGATCATTGACTATACTTCTTGCATGAATATTTGGATACTTCTAACCTCCTAATGAGTTGTGATAAGATGACCCTTCTTGAGGATCATGGATAGTGCAGGAAGAGAATAATTAGCACTTGATGAAAAGTTGACAAAGCGCTTCAGTTGCCTATGTCACATAAGAAGGTGCGCATGTATTTGAATCCTACAAGGTATGTATGGTGCTTTATTTCAATGTTATGTTTCAACTACAATATTGGATGGCACGGTAAGCCCTAAGGTATGATGGGAATGTCACCTTCACAAATGGATTATGCATATAAAAGTTTGATTTATGGTACATGTGATATATTAGTGCACTTGATGTTTGGCAAGCATATTTCATTTTAGACATGATGGATTTCCTGATCCCATAAAGAAGGCTAGCACATTGATTCTTATATATGGTAACTTGATACTATTGATAGTTTTTTTGATATGCATGATAATCATGATGATGTAAGTGTAACAATAATATTATTGTTCAAGATCTCCTTGTTGACCTTAGCTTAGTAGTTTTGACACATGGTAAAATTCGATGCCCTAATTTGATGATTGAATAAATGTGAAAGAAGGTTGAAGTGATTATGATCCTTTAAATATGATGAAGCACTTGACAGTTTCCCTAATCATATGACTCTAACCCTTGATGAAAATTTGATGTCATGTTCATATGTGATGATGAAGTAGTTGATGTTGACATGTTATGTCCATGATGAATGTATGTATTAGAACCTGATATAGTTTGATTTCGTAATCTAGTAGTTTTGTTGATGCATGGAAGTATTATGATAGATAGGTTGATGTTTTGAATGATGATGACTGAAGTAGCTTCCCATTCAGAGGGAGAAACTCTCCATAAAATACCTACACCTATTATCATTTTCATGGGATGTACAGAAGATTCTTTATTCTTGAAGTTTTATGAATTAAATAAAAAAAATGATGTTGTTGGTCTGCGACTAGTTCTAGTCTGAGAAGAGAGGGTTTCCCTTAGTCTAAGCCCCAACCGCATAGAAGCAAGCTCATCAGTGCGGTTATAAGCCTCACAATTGCGTGAAAGAAGGTCTATGGATGTGGTTGTGCATGTATGTCACAAAATCTAAAGCATCGTGCTTGAAATCAAAAGTGAACCTAGAGTATGACAATCCTTTAGACATGCGGCAGACAATAAAAATCCCTATGAGCAAGGAAGTTTGAATGTTTAACCTACTATAGAGAATATGAATGTGTTAACTAAACTTTTGTTGGCAGGGAACCAAAATATACATATTAGTATGATCTTTTGATTTGATCATTGAAGTTGTTAGTATATGATAGTATTTGATAACAATTCCAATGGTTTGACAAGATTTGGATTGTTGTCTTGACTTAGTGAGCATATTATCTTGGATGATTGATGATACTTTAGAACTTTGACTTGATGCTTGATACATAGATATGTTTTCGGTTATAGACTGATTGAACTCACTATGATAACAAATTAGGGTTTTGATTTGATAATTGATGGTTTGCCTTTATGACAATGTTAAGTGGGCATAGTGACCTTCAAGGATTAACGTTGGCATTGATTTTGTATTGGTTTCATTAGCTTTGGCACATTGGTTGAAGTATAAAAATTGTGACTTATCCTGGATATATGCATTTGCATCTAGTGACAAAAATGATTTATATTATGATCATGAGGATGGCTTGATAAAGTTTGGCTTGATATTGCTTGGTAAATAACAGTTGTTGACATGAAAATAGTATTTGGATGTGAGCTCTAACTAACACCTGGTCCAAAGAGTTTGTTACAATGATTTTGGCATAAACTTTTATGACATTTATATTAACTTTGATTTGGCATCTAAGGCTTGATAAGTTGACTTAGTTTCATTGCACAATATTGATTTGTGTAAGGCTGAGCATATTGGTTTGGTCAAGTGTTATGTTTGCATAAAGCATTGTATGAAGCAAGCTCCCCGAGCCTAGTATGTCCGCATTGACAGTTACCTCGTGAAGCTAGGAAGATGTGTAAATCCAAACCTCTCCTTCAAAAGTGGTCCAAGGTATGACTTTGATTTTGGTTTTATATGATGATGGTCTATTCTTTATAAGTATTGAGACTCTGATGATCAATGTAAGAGGGATTTGGCCTCTGAAGTTCGAAATGAAGAATCACGACATGATGAATTACTTTTTGAAGTTTGGAAAAGAAAATATATATTGTGAAGCTATTAAAGAAAATGGAAATGTAAATCCTTGGACACTACAATTGAATTTCAAGAAGTTATGAAGAGATATTGTTGAGCCTGACTTAGCAAGTGATAGTTGATTAAAGCATTGATGTTCCATGTAAACAACTGGCCATGTATTTTGAGCCAATTCATGATTGAGCCTCTTCATACATAGTGTGTTTTCGTTGAGCACCCTTCAAGATATTTGCATGAGATGGTCAATTTTTGGTCTGAAATATTCTTCCTATGATATGTGACTGCATGGATGCACTGATGATGTTTGGGATCGTTATTGATAAGATGAATACATATGGGTGCTTCCTTAGTATGAGATTTGCCATGATATTTTGATGAAAAGTTTGTAGCATTAAGCACGACCAAGGTTGAGTACGATGATGCTGGCATGGCTAGTTGTGAGACAGGTTGAAGAAGCTCTTTGGAGAGTTATTTGAGAAGGTTCTGGATATGACAGAGATACATTGTGATAATAATGAATGGGATCCGATTGGCATAGAATCTTGTCTATTTTTGGGACTGAGATATCTTCAGCCGATGCTATTGTATGAGGCAAGCTTAAGCTTGTGGTTGTTGCCTTCATGAGAGGGAGGATAAATAATGTATCCTTTTTGTAATATATATTTGTTCTAATATCATATTTGATTTGATGTCCTGTATGAATAGGGTACTGCTGCTATAATGACATGATGATTAAGTTGATTCCATATATGAGCATGATGATATGTTTCTGATCTACATAGAGCAGGACTAATCAAGAACACTGAGCTAACTCTTCCCCCCTCTCTGAGCTCCCAGGGTGAGGAATTGAGATGGAGGGCTCCTGGGGTTGAGGGATCTCTAGTGTAACAGCCCTGGTGAAAGTTCCATGTAATAAAAGTTAATAAAGGAAAAAATAATAACCATGGTTGATGGGACACTTATTCCAAGCTTAATTTTAGGCAGGACATCCTAGTGTGGGTGTTCATTTGGTTTATTATGGCTAAAGAAATTGGCAAAGGTAATGGCTAAGGCTTTGAAAAGGCAAAATGGCATTTTTGGCACATTTATTTATGAAAATAAAGGAAATTAGGAGAAAAGGAAAGTGAAAGGTCACAGGTTGCATGTGAGGAGGAAAATGAAGGAAAATAATGGAAAATGAAGAAAATATAGGCCTAATTCATAAAAAGGCTTCTAAGGAACAATTGGTACCTTTTGCCAGTTCAGTTTTGGAGCTCTCTCATTATTCTCTCTCTCTCACTCTTGGACACTTAGAGTTTTCTTGAAGCACTTTGACTTTGGATCAATAGAGGCAAAGGAGGCAAGAGGAAGGAAGAGCAGGATCAAGCAGCTACAATAGGATTCTTGTAGGAATCGATTTTCTTGTGTGTTTTCCTTGATAGATTTGGCATGCATGGTATTTCATGTGGTTATTTTGATGTTATGGCATGGAATCTGATAGGTGTGACAATGTTTTTAGCCTAGCCTTGTTGTTTGTGGATAGCCATGGTGTGATAGGGTTCTCGAGTTTTGGTTGAGCTAGATTGTCGGATGGATTTGAAGTTGAGTGAGGTGGATCTCTAAATAATAGAACACATGGCCTAGTAAACCCTGAACCTGTAGGTTTTAACCCTGTACAGGAATTACCTGCGTATGAATTCTAAAACACAGAAATTTAACAATGCGAGAGCATAACACATAAAACACATATACACAGATATTTTCCCCTGGATCCCAAAACCGGGACTACCAGCTTGATTTTTCATTATGTTCATTTCAATGTTACAATACATATTTATACATGTCAAAGCATCAAAAACCATGGAACGAAAACCATCGCGTCCAAAACCATGTGCAAAAAATCATGCACAAAACCATAGGTAGGTCCGCACAACCTAATATAGGGTCCAAAACCAAAATTTTCCAGGGCGCTACCCCGAACCCCATAGAGTGGGGTTACCTACACCCCTCAAACCCCCTATGACCCTCTCGCTACGCAATCGGTGCAACGAAGGGTGGGCACCGCCCCCCTTTCTAACCCCCCGGTTAACTTCGTGGGCTAGTCGTGGAAAGAATAATATAACACAACCCAACATTCTCCCACTTGTTGTTTTCTTTCCACAGGGGGCCACAAGAGAGCTTAGTCATTTATCCAGCCCTGTAATGCCCATTGTTTCTCTACACCAAGAGAACTTCTCAGAGCTCACAGATTTTTTCAATGCATCTGCAGTATTCTCAAAGTGTCCACCTTTACCAACAACACCTTTTTGTCTTCTATCATATCCCTCACAAAGTGATATTAAACATCAATGTGCTTTGTCTTTGAATGATATGCAAGGTTCTTTGCCAAGAAAATTGCACTTTGGTTGTCACAATTTATCCTTATATCTCCGTGCATTGTCTTTGAATGATATGCAAGGTTCTTTGCCAAGAAAATTGCACTTTGGCTGTCACAATTTATCCTTATATCTCCGTGTACTAACCCCATACTTGAACACAATCTCTGCAACCAAACTACTTCCTTGCTTGCATGAGTGGTTGCCATGTATTTTGCCTCTATAGTTGATAGTGCCATTACATATTGTTTCTTACTCATCCAACTGACTGCACCTCCAAATAGGTTAAACACATACCCACTTGTAGATCTTCTCTGATCCAGATCTCCAGCCCAGTCTGCATCAACAAAACCATGAATATCCAACACTCTGTTTAATATTGGTCTTCCTTGGTAGCACAAACCATAATCACTAGTGCCACGCAAATACCTGAAAACCCGCTTCACTGATGTCCAGTGTTCCTTCCCTAGTTTTAACATAAACCTGCTCAATACTCCCACTGCATGTGCAATGTCTGGTCTAGTACAGACCATCGCATACATCGGGCTACCGATTGCACTTGCATATGGAACACGGAACATGTCCTCTTCCTCTTCTTGTGTCTTCGGACATTGTTCAGCATATAACTTTACACCTACAGGAATAGGAACCTTCACTGGTTTACTATCATGCATATTAAACCTTTGTAATATTGTCTCGACATACTTCGTTTGGTTTAGCCAGAGCTTCCTCTTTGCCTGATCTCTTTTAATTTCTGTCATGCGGAAAGAGTTATTTTTGCGGACAAACCTAACCTCCCTAGGAGTCTAAGACTCTCTAGTGACAAACAAGACAAACAAGAGCTATCCTTCTCTAAACATACATTATTCTATGAGAGATCAAGTGTTTTTCGATCTTACCTTAGGTCCAACGCTTGTTGTAGCAGTCCAGCCTTGCTGATCCAGATGAGCTCCTCCTTCACTTTTAGACCTGCATACACTAACAAAGCAAACGATTACATAAACCTGAATATTCATCATAAAACAAAGCATATTCATCACATAGACCAAGGAGTACATGAAATAATTCATTAACAAAAAATCATTGAGAAGAATGGACTTATTTGTATTAAGGAAACAAAAAGGAACCATTACAACCTGAGCCTTGGTGTTGTGCAAGCTCCTCCCAGGGTCCAGCAAGAGATTTCCTCTACTTTGACAAGCTCACCCACTTCCAATATGGCAACAAGAAAGGATGGTAATCTCTCCTCACAAGTTAACAATGGAAGTCCTAATTCCAGCAGCATCTACCCTTTGAATGTTCAGCTTTCAACCTCCCCTCCTCTGGCCCAATGCCTGTATTTATAGTGTTATAGAGGAAGTTATTCAGTTCCAACATCAATGGGATACTCCCTCTTTTGGATGGGAGCTCCTCTCTTGATGGGATAAGTTCCTCTATCATAGGGATGCATGAACCATCTGGAGGCGCTCAATACACGTCAAACACTCTTCTAGAAGGCTCTAGAAGTGACCACAAGTAACTTTTTAAAGATGAAACTCGCGCTTTTTGACCTTTACAGGGGTACGCACCCATCCTTTGGCTTATAGAGCGTACAAGTACGCAGGTACAATGAGTTTGGGATGCGTACACGCAGGCAAGGTAGAGAGAACCTGCGTACCCAGAGATAAACATTTTTTAGTGACTTTCTCTCTTTTTTGAAGGTTGACATGAAGAGCAGAGGTATGAGGCTTGACAAGGAGGATAATATGACTATTGATGGAGCCATATTAATTGCAGATAGTCATGGTGACAAATTTCAGTGTAACAATAAATTATGACCATCAAAGTGCAATATTCCTAGAGAAAAACCGATCATATCATTTTAAGACAAAGCCCATTGGTGTTCAATATCGCGTTTTGAGAGACATGGTTGAAGAAAATAAGGTGATGTTGGTGAAGGTGGACACTTTGAAGAATGTTGCAGATTCATTAACAAAATTTGTGAGTACTGATAAGTTCTCTTAGTGTAGAGAAACAATGGACATTATTTCCATGGAAGTGGGAGAATGTTAGATATGTGTTATATTCATTGCACAACTATTGATATGTTTTATACATTTCATTGGGTACAACAAGGGGGTTGCAAGGGGCCAGAAGCCCCTTGCATGGGAGTTTGGGGAAAACCCTTGATTTTTTTGGGGAGTGTTTTTTTGCTTCTATTTTTGGATATTTTTGGCACATGGTTTTCACCCTTAGCAATTTTGTGGCGCAATATGGTTTAGCCCATGGTTTTGAAGTTCTAGTTAAGAAACAATTGTTGTATTCTAATTCAGCGTAATGGATTGGTGCTTTATACATGCCGCAACACACACACACACACACACACACACACAGATATATATATATATTGTAAAGAAGAATATAATAAAAAATCTTTCTAGTTTTCCCAGTTTGGATTTCTAAGGTAAAATATCTATGTTAATTTGTGTGCTTGGCATTGCATCTTTTCTATTTTATTAAGAATCTATTTGCAACAATTAATTGTACAGGGTTAAAACCTACAACTTGGACACGAGTTAGGTGAAATTATTAGCCATGAACCAATGAGATGTGAAATATCTTATTGATATATAGATATATAATGACAAACCTCAATATTTTGGCCATTTCTTCCATGTATAAAGGATATTGGTCAATAGATTAGGTTTTGGGTTCCTTGCTTCTCCTCTTATCATGGAAATTCCTTTTTTGGGGTTGTCATATCTAGTCTTAAGTTGCATAACCGAGGCCTTCATTTTTCTCTTTAATCCATTAACATCGCTAAACAAAACATCTAAATCAATTGTCTTGGATGTTATTAGGTGCCAGGAAAACTTATATTGAAAGGAAATAACATATTATACTTGTTAGATAGCTTAAATGGATTAATAATCTTAGGGATATGAGGAAAAAGATTGCAGGACATACTGTTGGGTTTAGGGATAATTTCCCCATTATTCCTCTTGAGGGTACTAAACTGTATCAAATAATATTTGTTGTTTCTCTTAACACCCCATCTCTTGAAAAAAAATCATGAAAATATCCCCAATATTATATGGAATTCAGCAGATTTCTAACCCACTTTCTAGCATCGCCCTCTAAGAAATGTAAAATCATTTTGGAAAATACATCATTAACATCCATGGAGAAGTTGTTTATGTAGTCATGGAAGGTAATGGCATGGCCTAAAAAGGTCATTCTCCCTATTGAATATGGATATGTTTTTGAGATGTCCATTAGGTGGATCCCTTAATTAGCCAATAAGTAGTACAACTAGAGGTTTGAATCATGCAACTAGCTAGGGATCAATGGGATTTGGCCATAGGAGGATTTGGGAAATGAGTCAAATTTTGAATAGTGGGTTAGATCACATAATGGAAAAATAATTATAGAGTAGGGATGTGTTGATAAGGATAAATGAACCAACACTGTTACAAGGGATTCTCCTTGGTATGAGGTACCAACTAGACCTTGCACCATTTGGAAAGAGAATCCCATCTAGATTTTGGCCCAACAACCATGATTATTTTTTTCATGCTATGAGATATTCAAGGATCATAACAAAATAATATATATGAATTAAACTATAACCTATATACTTGCAGAAAATGAAACTACTTCAAGATTACAATATATTGAAAAAGAAATGAGGACGCGAAGAGATGAATGAGTAAACATAATAGTTGATGAATGAAGGAAACACTTAGTTCATTCCCCAACACTAAATGTTTACTAGAATAAGTAAAGAATAGTCCCTTTTTTTTCTAACTAGTACTCATTGAAGAGAGAAATGACATAGAAATAATGACAATGGGAGAAAATACCATCTAGTTCACAGATGAGTCCATTAGCCAACAATAGTCAATCTAATAGAATGCACACATTATTGTTTCTACTTTAGATTAGTGTAAAGCAAAATCACAATACAGGTTAGGTCAAAATCTTCTAGTGACATTCTAAAGCTTCTCAATATTGGTCTCAAAATACACCAATATTCTATATCTCATCTTTCAAAATTTGAAAATAAATAAATAAAAATTAAATGTTCTTTTCACTAGGAGTTTCAACGCATTTATAACTCACATTAGGTAACTGCCTCTTGGGACTTCTTGGCTTCTAAAGGGTAGTTACAATTTTTAAATTTTCATTGTTTTTAGATGTAATCGGGAAATGCAACTGTAAAACTTCTCAAAGGTGTTATTGACAACTACTACGAGATGATTCAATCCTCAAATGGGAACCCCATGACTTCATGAAGATAGGCTACTTAGATTTGGTAATATTATGATATCATCTTTAAACGGTTAGGTAACAATCCTTTCATGGTGACATGGTACTATGATTTTTGTTGGAAGAGGGTATGTACATCCTTCTTCAATGAAACCATGATAGAATTTACAACTTTTTGTTGCTTTAAAGATGTACAATGTGTTGCTTGAGGGTTTCCTTGATGAGTTTTCTAGTGAAGACATAAAAATACAACCCTATAGCATTCAACATATTATCTAGTTCTTTGTTAAGTTCTTCATGTGGTCTTGCTTCTCCGCATGCCCCAATCCCTGACAATCTATTCATTCTAATTAATCTTTCAACCAAGGAGTAATTATGTTGATATTAAGCCACAAATATTAAGCCACTAATTATGGAGACTTCCTATGTGGCTTGGGGGTAGTCCTTAGGCCACCAGTCCAATTAATTCACAACATTCAATACCCCTTTGGGTTGGGTACCTATTTCCTTGCTAATTACCAAATTGGCAATAACTTGGTGGAGAATTTATAAATTTGTTGGAGGTATGGGTAAACTTATTGGACCATGGATTTAGATGATTCCTACACTTTTGAAATGCATGCCAAATATTCCTCCATTTTAGTACCCTCCTTCTTTAAGGTCCTATTTCTAGCTTTCAACAATTTGACATGTTATTCCAGTTATTCTATACAATCGTCCTTCAACTTCAATTATTCTAGAATATTGCTCATATTTCTTTTGGTGGGTTAAGAGGAGGTTGTGCCTATAGAGGCCATGGCTAGTGGATCTTTGTGGGTGTCTGATGCAATGGGCCTTTCAATGGTGACTGACATTGGAGGTAGATGAGGATTTGACTATATCCTATCCTTGTGTTCCATTATCATATTATTAAAGAGATCATAATGAAATTTTCCCAAGTTAACCACCTTTCTCATCCTGGTTTGTGTGATTCCCATCTCCTTTACTAGAAAATGGCCTCTTATGATGATGAGCATTGTTGGATGGGTTTTCTCAATATCCGTTAAACTCATGCCATCTTGGGTATCATGTTATTGACTTTCTTGTTGAGTTCTCAATGCTCCTTCTTTAGCTTTGGCTTCACCTTCTTATTGTATTTTATTTTCTTCTACTTCCTATTTTCTCGTCCCTTCCTCCTCCTTTCTTATCTATTCTCCTTCCATGTGTATCCTCTCCTCTTCTTTCCTTTTAAGCTCAAGCTCCTAAGTTATGCTAGCTACTTCTTGATCCCATTCAAGCTTCTTCTCTTGTGCAATCTGAGCTACGTCTTACTGAGCAACCTTATTTTTTGCAAGGGCCTCCCTCTCAACCGAAGGTCTCTCCTTTTGTACTTGGGACGAATCGCACCCCATTCTAAATATGACTTTTGCAAAACTTTTTTACTTTTGCTCCTTAGCCAAGGTTTTTGATTGGTACTCACATGCTTTGGAAAGATTTTTCATTACATAATTGGGATCTTATCTATGGAATTCCATATCCCCAAAATGAAAGAGAGTCAAGAAATTAGATCCAAATCTATCTTCTTCAACAATTTTCAAGTGATAGAAGCTTAGGGAGAATGGCATATGTAGCCATGGAGATTTCTTGTCTCATGAGAGTGTTCCACCTACCCCCCCTGTATACCTGATATGTTATTTATTGCAGTATTATCCTATCAATGACAATTTTTTGCAATATGTGAGGAAGTTTAGTTGCTCCAAATATTCCTAGAGATATGTTGTCCTTATCCACTAACTAGTCATTGATTGTGTACAGTACTTACCTAGCATTTTTAAACATGCATGGGTAGGTACATTAAACATGATTTCGTAGAGGGTGATAAGCTTCTATAATGTTCTCGTAAAATACCTTACTTTAATATCAATCCAAGGTCATAAAATTTACAAAACGCTCAATAAAGTATATGCATTTTTGGGCTTTATGCATATTCTTAGCTAAAGAAGTGAGAAAACTAATTACAACTTATTTACAATAATTACAATTATTTACAAGGAAAGTTGTGAAAATTCATTGTAGCTAAAAACTTATATTAATTCCTATTGAAAATAGAGAAATTCAGTGAAGCAAAATTCATCTACAACAATGCTAATTAAAAATAACAAAAGAAACTATGGCAATATCCCTAAGTGAGAAAGTAAATGCAATGGAAATTACTGAAAGAAATTTAATCTACAAATGATGCTATATAAATAAACTACATCCAACTAAAACACATTAACATAAAACGACATAGAACAAAGTAGAGAGTACTTTGCTAAAAATAAATTACTAAGGGACAAAAACAAAATTACATAATGAAATTATGTGCTACAAAAATAGATGAAATATCTTTGAAATACAAATTGGAACAAATTTTTGTTGTAGAGAATATGTGCAGTAAAAATACGAATAGTAAAAGGAATTAACAAACAAAAAAACATAGGAATTTATGCTAGTAAGAAAATATAGCCACCACAATTATAGAGTGGCCCTTGCTCTACAAACTGTTTAGCGATTTACACGTTGCACACTCTCAAGAACTCAAACACATAGTTTTTACTAACAAGAGATAATTGTATACATCAATTGAAAAAATAAAATCGAACCTGTTGAGTTTGGTTCTCCACGTTTTTATACAAAAACAAACACAGTTGCTTGCTAGTTTCAACGGTTCTTGCCAACAGTAAAGGAGGCAACGACTTTTAGTTACAAGAGTTAGGTGTCACAAAACTTATCCAAAAAAGTAAAACAATTTTTTTTTCATAGCTTCCCTACTTCAACCTAATTTCAAGTGTCACAGGTTGAACAACCTAAAGTGGGTGAGAGAAAATATGAAGTCTGTGTTAGCAGATGAAAAGTAAATGAGAACAGGAAAGTAAAATATTTACAACACAAAATTACATTGTTGTTGACAAAAGTTTCAACAACAATGGTTTCCTTCATTAGAAATATCTTCGACTGCATAACAATTAGGTTGTATGGCTGGACAGATGATACATATCCTAATGTTATAGAAATATACTCCAGCATGCATTTCATCCAAGAGACCTACTTAGCCTCATGAATTTCTTACAAAAAATCTTGCATCCATCATCACAATTAAAACTATAGAAAGGGTGCCTTGTTTGATACCTGCAACATTATAATCAACCAACATCACCAGAGCATGCAAAATTGTTAACTAATTATAAAAAAGGCTTATTTGTTGCCACTAAATCCAATCACTATAGTTATAATAAGTAAAATGTAAGAATGGATAAAAGTGGACAAAACATGTGGTTTCTGCATGGCAAATGATAATAAAATGATGGAAGAAGGGGTGATTATGAATTACAAATTCAACCCTTATCATTACCTCCCAACTTGACCTCTTGCACGTCCCTTGTGCAATCAATCAGAATCTAAATACAAAGAGATAACCTGAGTGTATTTTTATTCACAGATAGCTTGAAGGTTATATGGGACTACTTTAGTATTGGTTTCCTCTCAACGAAATCCTACGAATATATGTATTGACACCAATTTTATTTTATTTTTTCCTTAATAACTGTGAGATTTCCTCTCTAGTTTAGAATGAGATATAATATTAAAGGATATTGAATTTTAAGCCAATTCATTGCAACCTTTTAATTTTTAATGATTGCACATACAACTTGCTTTTGTAAATTGTCGCATGTAGATTCGGCAAGAAATGGGGTTCTTTTGCTTTTAGTGCATCATCTAACTCCCATGTTTTTTGACATGCAATTAGGGTTTCCATCTCACAATTTTTTCTGAAGCTTGAAAAATCTTCAATTATTTCATTCAATAACTTCTATATGAATTTTGGTTTGCATATCATGTGTCCTTTTGTTGGTTTCCTTGAGAATATCCTTAATATAATTTGTTTTGTGTAGAAATAACTCAACATTTACAGCTGCTAATGAATTCAAATTGAAATAAGTAGACACAAATTTAATCTGGTCAATCTGCAGAAGGAAAAATATACAATAGAAACACATTCAATCATTCAATCACAATGAACACAATTTTTATTTGGGAAACCAACTAGGAAAAACCCCTCATTTGTTTGTATTATCTTGAATGAGAAAATTGATCTATTACAATGAAAACTTCAATGCTTGAAGCTCAATCTGCACTGTCATAATGTTCTCCTCCTTTACCCACACTCGCTCTGCCTACACTCGCTCTTCCTGCATTCATGCTGCCTACACTCATTTGTTATTTCCTTGTTCAATTATGAGGAAATTAGCTCATCTGCTACATGCAAACACTGTACACTCACCAGTATACAATAATGACTACAATTTTTCTTTTTTCCTCCACTTAACTAGGCAATCTGAATTGCATGCATGACTAGGGATATTTTTAGTAAATTGACTAGTTAACTGAGATATCAATGAGTTAACAATAGTTACAACTACTCAACTGAACTCATATTGACTCTATTATAGACTAGAGCTCAGATAACTAGGTTTCACTAAATATAACTCGACTATATAGCTAGATCTTAGCAGTCAACTCATGTACAATTCTATTTCTTGCCCACAAACTTGAATTAATTGTCTTAACTTAGTGACTTGGCCATGTCACTCCTACTAAGTGCAACTCAAGTCATCCTGCTGAAGTGGAAATTCAAATTTCTCCATTTAACTAATGCACAAGTCAAATGGAGCTTTTTATTACTACAATTTAACTCTCCCTCTTAGCAAGAAAAGGGTTCTAAACAACCCCAATCCACGTTGTTGATGTTTGATAACTCTAACTTCCTGCCACTATCCATCAACCACTGTGCTAATTGTGATTCATTTGGTGCTGGTTGTAGCTGAACCATGTTGCATTTGTGTTGTCACTGACACTGCAATGTACAACTGTATTGCTACCAACTTTGCATCTACATTGAAACTCAACTAACACTCCTTCTCATTGTTGTTGTTGCTTTTACAACTGAGAAGTATCCAAAATACTCCAATTGAATCAACTGTTTCTCTGTCCTGTAATTGTTTGCCGAGTCTCTGACTGCTACTAGCCTCTGCATTGTCCAATGGGAAACCAACATTGTTGTTGATTATGTACAGTGCCTCCTACACTATTATGCGCCCCTCAACATATGACTGTAACTATCACTCTAGGACTAACTGCACCAACTATCATTGATCCTCTTGCGACTAAATACTGTGGACCCCTGTAGCAAAGGTATGGTCCTGCGACAACAATCTTCATTGGACCCTGCCTAGATCTCCGTAACTTTGGAACTAAAGCTCTACTTCGCCCCACCTCTCTCCTAGAGGTAAAGTTGCATACATGGTGAAATATTCCTCTAGCTTGTAGAGATTTTTAACCCGAACACCAATTTGTTTTACTTTTCTAGTAGCAACATGATTTAGATCTGCCTTCCCTCTATTGAACACCACATCATATCCTTTATCTTCAAGTATAGCTGCAAAAACTAGATTTTTCGTTAGACTAGGGCCATACATTACATTCTTTAGGTGAAGATGGGAGCCTGAATTCCTCTTAAAGGTGACAGTGCGAATCCCTTTGTACTATACCTTCCATCATCTCCAATCTCTATATGTAATTGTAGATCCTTCTCCTCCCAGTTATTGAAGAGCTCCTTATTTACTGTCATATGAAATGAAGCACCAAAGTCTAAGTGTCATACACTTCCTCGTACACACTTGCCATGCAAGCAATGAGAGTGAAATCCAACTTGAATTGTGATGTGAGAGCATCTCCTCTTGTTGCTCCTACATGATTCTTCCTTGATTTCTTATGTGGACACTTGGTTGCATAGTCTCCATACTCATGGAAGTGAAAACATTTAATTTTACTAAGGTATTTCTTCTTGCCATGGTTCTGGTTGGATTTTGCCTTGCCTTGGGCCTTTTTGCCTTTGGATTTGTTTCCTTTTCCATCTAAAGAAAAGTTTTCTTCTTCATTAGTTCTGGATGTGACATCATCTCTAGTGTTTCTTCTAATCTCCTCCTGCACCAAATCAGAACAAAGTCTCTCCCAATCTGGGAGCTTGTCTCTTCCATTAACTAAATCCTGATATCTGTGCCAGGATTTCAGAAGAGCAAGGAGTGCTAAGCTCACAAGTTCAGATGATGGCACATTTTCTCCAACTCCTCCAAGTTCATCTACCACGTGAGCAAATCTAGATAGGTATTGAACAACAGTTTCATTTTTATTCATTCAAATGTTTATCTTTTAATGCCAATTTCCTAGCATCATTGTTGCTTTGGAATAGATCTGTGAGGGTTTTCCACATTGCATAAGTAGTCTCCTTGCCATGAAAATTCAAAACCACATTATCTCTGGCTCCCTCTAGAATAATCCTCTTGCCTTTTGTAGTATCTTTTTTTCCATTGAGCCAGTTGTTGTGCATCTAATGTTGTGGGTTTTGGAATATTAGTTTGTGTGTACTCCAATACTCCATTGTCATCCAACATAGCTTCCATTTTGACTTTCAAAGCACATAAATTTGAATTTCCCTCCAATGCATACTCAAGACTCTATCCATTGAAAGAAATTGTTCTTGCACTGAATAAATTCCTTCACTCGAATTCATACTCTTGTAGAAATCAAATTCTTGCACCACAAATCTGCTATTCGAAATTTCTTTGAGAGATGATCAGGGACCTGGTTTCTATGTAATTTTCAATTACTCTTATTCCATGTAGAAATAACTCAAAATTTGTTGTTTCTAATGAATTCAGATTGAAATCAATACTCAGAAATTTCTTATACTCAATCTGTGGAAGGGAAAACATACAATAGAAACACATGCAAGCATTCAATCACAATGAACACAATTTTTACCGGGGAACACAACTGGGAAAAAACCCTCCTCTTTTTGTAATATATCAGATGAGAACAATAATCTATTACAATGAAAACTTCAATGCTTGAAGCTCAATCTGCACTGCAATACCAATCTCCTCCTCTACCTACACTTGCTTTGCCTACATTCACTTTGCCTATACTCACGCTACCTGCACTCGCTCTGCCTGCACTCGCTCTGCCTGCACTCGCTCCTATTTCCTTGGGAAATTATGAGGAAATTAGCTCATCTACTACATGCAAACACTATGCAATCACAAGTATACAATAATGATTACAATGATGCCTTTTTCCTCCACTCAACTACGCAGTTCGAATTTCATGCATGACTAGGGCTATTTTTAGTAAATTGACTGGTTAACTGAGGGATCATTAAGGTAACAATAGTTACAACTACTCAACTGAGCTCATACTGACTCTATTATAGACTAGATCTTAGATAACTGAATTTCACTAAATATAACTCCACTAGATAGCTATATCTTACCAATCAACTTATGCACAACTCTACTTCTTGCCCACAAAATTAAATTGCGTGACTTGGCCATGTCACTCCTGCTAATTGCAACTCAAGTCATCCTGCTGAAGTGGAAATTCGAATTTCTCCATTTGACTAAGGCACAAGTCAAATGAAGCCTTTTCTTGCCACAATTTAACATTTTTCTCTTACCATTAGGGGTGTAGTAAGTTCCTATGTCTTGTATAATTCTAGTTCATGAGATATTTTCAGTTCGTTTTACAACCATGACTGAAAATATCTTAAGTTGATATCCCCAATATAGTGATTTTGATTCCAGTTTGGACTTATAAGAATCAAATAATTGTGTAAATATAATTTACATACAAGATTTCTCATCTTAGGAACACTAGGAAAATAAAGTGAACATAATTTTTTGTGAAAAGATCTGATTTCCATAGGTAAGTCTAAGATAATTAGTTCAATTTTGAATCAAATCGATTGCTCTTTCAAATACATAGTATATATTGCTGATGGAGGTTGACACATTATCAATTCAAAAGTTAACTCACCTAGCTTATTAATTATGGTTTTCAGTTCCTGAATTTCTTCTTATTTTTCTTGCAGCTCCTCATCATAATTTTGTTTAGGTGTTGCAATATCTTTGCACAATTGCTTATTTTTCTCTCTTAGATCCCAAATGGTTTTTGTCTGACTACTACAAAATTTTTGTTTTGTTTGAGGAATTTTTTTTGCAAAGTTTCTATATGAGGGTATTCTTTAAGATTAAATGATGTATGCAATTTTTTTTAGGTGTCTCACTCAAAATTGAGCCCCTTTACTTGTTCTCTTAGCTTTTCAATTTCCCCTATTAAATGAAAATCAACAATTTATTGTTGGGATGTCCCATTGGCTCCCTTAGGGGATGCCTTCATCTCAAAGTCTTCTATTTGCATAGCATCAAAAGAAACTTATGTCTCCTTGCTACTGGATGCATGGAAAATTTTAAGAATGGAAAATTATCTTGAAGTTTAAAAACATTGGCGAATCTCACAAGTCCTTAATATGCAAACTATAAAATGTTATTGATGTATTTGTAAATCATTGAAATTTATAATTATTTTATATATACTCTCTATATAATGTTGGCGATTTCTAAGGTAAAATAATTTTATATTGTAAAATTTGGGTGAATCATTTTTATAAAAAATGAAAATTGGTGAATCTTTTTTTTTGGAAAAATCATGGGAAATTAGCCAACTTGTGAATATTAGCCCCTAAAATTTGATTCTGTTTCTTTGACCTTCTTCCCAGTGGTTCTTGTGTGTCACTGGGAGAACCTTGTTATTGTGGCCGAGAAATTCTTTAGGCTGTCTTAAACTCATATGCTAGTGAGTCTAAATTTTCAATAAACTCTCCCCAATTGTTAGTTGGCCTCTGTTCAATAAATGTTGATTTTACCAAAATATAAATCAACCCATGATGTGCTAATTTATCATATTTACCTTTCCGAAATTGGCTCACCATGGCTTGCAAGGATTTAAATAGAAAGTATGGGATAATGATTCTTCTATTTCTCCTTTGATGCGTTGGAAAACATAAATGACCAGTCATACAAAGAGAGGATCTGCCCTCACAAGTGACATACTTGATGATATGTTGAATCAATTCAGCCTAAGGTGCTAGCAATGACAGACGCCTAACTCCTTATGTGGTATCTTCTATTACTTCTCCTTCTTCTAGGAATTCTCCTCTAGAAGTAGTTGACTCTACTTGCTCTTTAAACAATATTTTTCCTTCCACAACTATTCTTGTTACTTGAGCTACCATTTATTTAGATATGGTAAAGTTTAAGTTTGCAATATGAGTTGTATTTGTTCAGAGATCAAAATATATAGTGATAAGCTTTGCTAAGGGCACACTGATATTCTCAATTCTCTAGAAAAATGTTAACACCCTACTCTTCTAAATATCTCTACCACTTATGGATTCTGCATTACAATACTTACTACATTGGGCTCTTGTTTGAATAAATTTATGGCCATGGTGATATTCTTGTGCATAATTATATTGCTACCACCATGCTCCTAAAACAGCGTATGACTCAGTTCAAATTTTTAGCTACAAAATGGCTCTATAGTGAGAGTGAAAATGATACTTACTGATTTTGAAACACCTTGTGTTGTAGAACTTCCTTGAATTTCATGGATTTTCTAGTGTTTTTTATTATTAATTGATAAGCATGATGAATAGATGTGAAATGTGTTGAGGTGTTGAGGTGATGATCAATGACGATGATTTTGATTTTTGACATCCTCGATGTTAAAACAACTTAATCGGCGTTATGAAACCAGCTCACAAAAAGACAGAAAAAAAAGATCAACGCCTTAGAATTCAACCTCTTCGAGAGGGTAACCTCCTTTACATTACACAAATGAAAAATTCTTGGATGATACAAATGACAAGACCTCCTTTCTATATATTGGAGTCTAAGGGGTCCCAATACAATTAGAGCCTACATAACAATAATATTGTAGGGGCACAACAATAATAATAGTGGGCTTCTATGGGGCATAATAATAGCAACATGGGGGCTAGTGGGCACAATAATAGAATAAGGGGGTTGCACTAGTAACAATAAGGGGTTACACTAGTAGTATATGGACCTAACATGCCCCTCTCCTTCAAAAAGTGTTGTCCTCAATGCTTGAGTAGTTCTGGATGCTTCTGTATAAAATTCTCATCCTCGCATGTGGAATCTTCAGTGGGTAAGTTCTTACACTTGATGAGATATTCTAAGACTGATTGATTCTGTAGCTGTCAATTTCTTGTTTTTGTGACTGCTTCAGGTTCCAAAATAATTTTTCCTTCCTTGTCAAGTTTTTGAAATATTGTTTGAACTGGGATCTTCTCACCTATAAACATTTTTAAGCATGAAACATGGAAAACTGGGTGCACTTGGGAAGATGCAAGAAGCTCCAATTGGTATTCCATAGTACCAATCTTTTGTAACACCTTGTGCATACCATAATACTTTGGTGATAATTTATTATGCTTCTTAGCTTGCTTGAGGGACATTTGTTTGTATGGTTGTAGCCGTAGAAATACCCAGTCACCTAAATCAAAACTTCTTTCGTTGTGATATTGATATGCATGTTGTTTCATTCGATTCTGCGCCAAAGTGAGGTTATCCTTTAAAAGTTGGAGAACTTGTTGTTGATGCTCGATGTGATATTTCACTGCTTAAATCTTTTTCTTCTTGATGTCCTTCTATATTTAGAGTTTGAGGAGTGGTAATTCCTGCTAATGCATTACAAGATATGGTCAAATTTGTTTCTTCTTTCTCTGGGGTTGGTTCTTGGCGAGTATCATTTTCTTTTAATGTTTCTTGATCCTTTTCTTCCTAATATTTCACTTCTTGAACCTTCTTCTTCTTGATATGTCCTTCTATCTTGAGAGTTTGAGGAGTGGTAATTCCTGCCAATGCAGTACAAGATATGGTCAACTTCATTTATTCTTTCTCTAGGGTTGGTCCCTGGTGTATATCCTCTTCTTTTGTTGTTTCTTGATCATTTTCTTCCTCCTCTTCACAATCTATGTAAAATATTTTCTTCTTAGCACACTTATGACCTTTAATGTATTTGCTATCACAATTGTAACAAAGCCCTTTTGCTCTTTTTTCCTTTAATTGTTGTGGTGTCAACCTTGTAGGTTGTGGAAGGCCAGGAGATACAACACTTCCATATTTATAGTTGTGAGTGTTAGACTTCCTTGTTTCCATAATTTTTATTTCCACTTCTTTATAACATGTATGCCTTCTCCAATTAATCAGGTTCCCAAAGGCAAACCTCATGTTGGACGTTATTTTTTAAAGTCCCTATGAAGACATCAATCCTCTATTTCTTTGGAATATCATTTACCCTTATATTCAATTTTTGGAATTCCTCAATGTGCTCTACCATTGAACCCTTTTGTTTGAGATTTACCAATTGGCTAAAGAAGGTGTTGCTCTTTGTCTCCTCATAATGTGCTATCATTTCCTCTATGAAAACTAACCATGTGACAAGTGCTTTACGAGAACAAAGCCCTCTATACAATACAAACTGATTTGGTTCTAAATATAAATATGAAATACATAGCTTTTGTAACAGTTGCACATCATGTAAGTCAAAATATTGCTTCATCTGTAGTATCCATGTTACCGGATCCTTTCCATCAAACTTTCTCATATCCCTTTTTTTCTTTTAGGAGCTTGATCTTGAAACAAATGTAACTCTGTAGTTTCAAATCTCCAAATTATGAAATTACGACTTGCGATATCCATCTACGTCCTCTTTCTAATTCCACCAGTCTGATTGAAATTGGATTCTCCAAGAAAGTGTTATGCCCAATCTCCCAAGATGATTTGATTATATACTTTTTCAGTAGAGCTAACTTTTACGAAGTTCCACATGTCATTGTTACGACCTTAGGACCTCAAACAGATACACAAAAAACTACAGCCCGTCCTCTTTTTATAACTTCTCACGAAATTTCAAACTGATGCTCAGAGAGAAAGTTATGACGATTTTCCCAAGGTCACCTGTTTGGGTTGTAATTTAGGAGCCCGCAGAAACCCTAACTTCCTTGGATCATATCTTTGAAAATATAGCGAGTAAAGATCTGAAATTTAGACACAAGCTTCAAAAATATTTATGCTCAAATGGGTTTTAATTTCAGAGCCTGAACCTTCGTAGAACAAAATTTATAGCGAAAATTCCACGATGACTTGTTTGAGATGGAATTTTAGAGCTTTCAAAAACCCTAACTTCCTCAGATCGTATATCCGAAAATATAGCGAGACAAGATTTGAAATTTGGATCCGAGGTTCAGAAAGATTTCAGCTGAAATGGGTTTTTTTTTTTTTTTTTTTTTTGAAACTTCTTAGCAAAAAAGTTATAATGAAACTTCCATGATGACCTGTTTGGAGTAGCGAAACCCTAGAATCCAAAGCTCTGATACCAAATGTTATGAAACTATCTCACAAAAAGATAGAAAAGAAAGATCAACACCTTAGAATTCAGCCTCTTCGAGGGGGCAACCTCCTTTACATTACACAAATGAACAATTTTTGTATGATACAAATGACAAGGCCTCCTTTCTATATATAGGAGTCTAAGGGGTCCCAATACAATCAGAGCCTACATAACAATAATATTGTAGGGGCATAACAATAACAATAATGGGCTCCTATGGGGCATAATAATAACAACATGAGGACTATATGGGCACAATAATAGAATAAAGGGGTTGCACTAATAACAATAAGGGGTTACACTAGTAGTATAGGGACCTAACAATCGGGCATAATGTTGATAAATAATTTGTACAAGTGGAAATTACTTTTCTTTAATGGTCCAAGTTAGCACGAAGTAGGAATTGAATGCATTTGTACAAAGCATGATAGTGCATGAATTTCAAAATATTTGTGAGTTGATGTATATGGTTATGATGTAATGATCATGTCAATAATGGAACAAACAATGATTGGACAAATGGTACCAAACAAGTAATTTAAATAATTAGTTGAATGTTACTTGACATGTGTTGAAAAGTTGACATGTTGCCTTTGTTGCAGGGTATCTCTACAATTTTTGTCCAATTGGCAGAATTGATAAACATGTACTAATGTTGCAGAATAAAGTTGTAACAACTTTTGTCGGTCTCTTTGAAATTGTGACTGCATTTTCTGGAACTTGCACATTGTTGATGTTATTATTGATTTCTTTTGCAATGCAAGACTTATTGATCTAAAAAAATACATCATGATAGTATTTGCAACTGTATTCGTTTGATCTTTAGACATACATTTCAAATTATAACAAGTGCATTGATGAATTCATAAAATTATTGCTTGTATTTTTTTTAAAACAATTTCTCCAAAACGAAAAGTAGTTACTGTTTGAAAAAATTCAACATTTTTTTTGAACTATGACAATGCGTGCCATTTTTGGTTTTCAAGGATTACCATAAATCACGGTGCCATTTTTAGTTTTCATTGCGGGATTTTATTTATTTATTTATCAATATTTCCTATAGTAGAAATCACCATTTGTGGTTTTCAAGAACTACTATAGCATACAATGTCATTACTAGTTTTCATTGTAAGACTTTTTTTTTAGGAATGTGTATTTACAAGAATTCATAAACGCATGGCATGGTTTATGATATTCAAATCTTGATGTTGCTACAATCTTTGAGTAAACTCCTCCTTGGATTGAGGGTTTTTGTACAACTTTAATCTATGTCCATTTACCAACAATGGTAAATTTTCTTCATCAATCGTTCTTAGTTTTATGGCTCCATTTTCATACAAATGCTTGACTTCATAAGGTTCCAATCATCTAGAAGTTAGTTTCCCTTTGAAATCTTGAAATCCTTAATCATACAATAATTCCCAATCACATTGCTGGAATGATTTATCTTTAATGTCCTAGTCATGTCGACGAATTCTTGGTTGTCGAATTGTCTCTAAGTGTTGCCAAACTTACTGTCTATAGATTTCCAATTGATTAAGTTGAGAAATACTTTCCTTTGTGTTGCAGAAAGATTCACACCAAGATCCATTAATGTACTCAAGGTTTTGATTTCAAATTCAATGGGAAAAACATGATTTTATTGAACTAATTCATAAGGTGTAAAACTAGTTGAAGTTCTATATGTAGTTTGGAAGGCCCATACCGCTTTTGGTAGTCTATTTTCCCAACCCTTTTGGTGAAACTAAACAAATTTTGTGAGTATATTTTATTTCTCTTTTAGTTACTCTATGTACTTATACTTATATGAAGGTGGATTGAATGGTTCGACAAAGTCAATTCCCCATTTCTCAAATGGTTCTAATTAAGTTAGGGGCTATAAAGGCATTTCTTCTATTTTAGTAGGTTGTCCCATTCTTTGACATGCATCACAATGTCTCACATAATCTTTTGCATCCTTATGCAATGCTGACCAATAATATCCTTTAATGAGCACTTTTCTTGCAATTCTTATGGCTGCGAAATGACCACCACATGGCTCATCATGATAGGATTGCAAGATGTCATACACTTCATCTTATCTAATGCATCTTCTATGAATTTGATATGGCCTCATCTTGAACAAATATCCATTTATCAAAGTGTAAGGTGCACTCTTTCTAATCAAATCATTCTTTTGCTTGGATGAAATATGTTGAGGCAGATTGGGTGACACCGAATAGTTTGCTATGTTTTCAAATCAAGGTGTCACCACTAAAATTGCAAACAAATGTTCATCCAAAAAGGAATCATCCAATGGTTCATCTACTTTCTCATTTGTAATCCTTGATAGGAAATCTGCAACTACATTCTCACGACTAGGTTTATCAAGTATAGTTATATCAAATTCTTGAAGCAATAAAAGCCAATAAATTGTTCTACCACTAATGATAGGCTTATTCATTAGATATTTAATGGTTGAATGATTTGTATGTACAAAAATAGGATGCCCTGTTGTGTAGTATCTAAAATTTTTAATTGCATACATTACTGCCAAGAATTATTTTTTTGTCATGATGTAATTTAGCTCTGCACGTGCAATATTTTTGTTGATGTAATAAATGGTATGCATTGTTGCACCTTCTTTCTTTCCTTAAAAAACACCCAAAATTTTATCAAAAGCATTACAATATATATGAAATGGTAATTTCCAATTTGGTCCATGTAAAATAGGGTCATCGCTTAATTTTTATTTTAAGGTTTCAAAGGCTTGCTTGTAGGATGGTGTCCAAATGAATTCAACATCTTTAGTAAGCAAGACAAGCAATGACGAGGCTATCTTGTTGCAATTTTCTACAAACCTCTAATACTATCCAACATGACCTAAAAACTTCTTACATCCCTTTTCTTTGTAGGAACATGCTGGTTTTTAATCATGATTATATTTATAGAATGTACCTTTCTTCCTTGAGTTGAAACATGCTATCCTAATACAATCACCTCATTCATCATCAAGGAACATGTTTTACCACTTAATGAAAGATGATATTCAATGCATGTCTGAAGTAATTTTTGCAATCTAGTTAAAGCTTCTTCAAACTCATCTCCTAAATTGGTAAAGCCATCCATGAAAACTTCAACATCTTCCAAAATAAGATTAGAAAAGATATTAAGAACAACTCGCTGAAATGTTGTAGTTGCATTACACAATCCAAATGGAAAGACTCTATATGTGAAAATTCCTTAGGGGCAAGTAAATGTAGTTTTATCTTGGTCATTAGGAGTAATATGTTTTCGATTATATCAACTAAAACCATCTAGAAAGGAGAAATACTTTTTCCTTGCCAAAGTGTCCAAAAGTTGGTCAATAAATGGAAATAGAAAGTGATAATTTCGAGTAGCTTTATTGAGCTCTTTGTAGTCTACATAGATTCTCCCATTTCCCCTTTTTTTTCGAAACTATAATAAGCGGTGAAACCCATTCACTATCAGAGATAGGATAAATAAATCTTCTTGTTAATTTTTTTTATAGCTCTTCTTTCACAATACCTTTAAGATCTAGGCCCATCTTATGTTGTGGCTACCTAATAGGAATATTTCCATCCAAAATGTAAATATGATGCATGTAAACTGAAGGATCTATTCCTATTACCTCTTTATAGTCTCATGCAAATGTTGTTGATTGTTTTTGTAGCAATTCCTGTAATTTCTGTTGTTGAATTGGCTATATCTAATTGTTGATATTAAGTGTTTTTCTTGGAAATAATTCAATATATTTAATTTTGGAATGAACAAATTCTTTAGTAAACTATTCTTAGAGATATTGATGTTCATTTCCTTCTTCTATAATAATTCTAGGATGATCAATAGATAAGTTTTGTGATTAAATTGATTCACGAATAAGATGTTCTTGAACTTTTTATTATTGATTGTTGAATTCTTTCATTTTAACCGAAGAAGAATATTTTTTTGCATACAATTAGAAATTAGGCTATGTTAAATTGGTTCTTTCAAAGTTAATGCTCAATCGATAGTAAGGATTGGTGTAGAATATTAATCTAGATAATCATTTTCATCATCTTCGGTAATCCATAACGATTCTTCAATTTCCTCAATGGATTTTGTAGGAGGGTATAATTTGATTTTATTTACCGATTCTCCTTGAGAAATAGTCATGTTTCCTCAGCCACATTCAATATAAGTATCTGCGGTTGCTAACTAAGGTATTCATAAGATTACGAGATATCCACTTGTAATTGTTTTAATTTGCAATATGAGAAAGTCAATAAGATATTCCCATGAATCTACAATGATAATGATATATTCCAAAATACCCTCTAGTTTAACAATGGACCTATCATCCATTTGTATTAAAGTTTGGGTTTGCCTCATGAGATTTTTAATATTTAAGCTCCTTATAATTTCACTAGTCATCAAAATAATACCTAATCTAAGTTCAATTAGAGTATTTGGAATGACCTTTTCTCCTATTTGTACTTGGACAATAGGAATACCAGGATCCCCATATTTCAAATTTAGAGTTTTTCCATGCATAGTTTTAGATAATTGACCAGTTACTTGGATATTAGGAGGATCATGTTTCTTTCTTCATGGTTTCCTAATACCTAATTCCCTTATAGCCTTGTTGTAGATTGGTTTATCATTGATTATTCAGATTATAGGGATTTTTGTATACATTTTTTTCAATTCTTCTAGGGTATCAAAAGATAGTTTCTAATTATCCTAGTATTTATAACCCTTTCAGGCAATGGCAAGATTGAAAATGATCAGATTTTTTATTTTTTGTTTGATTTCAATGTTGAGAATTCAATGGTATAGATTCATTCTTCTCCTCACCAGTTTGTCATTTTTCATCACTAGATTGTTGCCTTTCTTCACTCACATCCTTAATTCTAAGTGGCCTTAGATCTTCTAAAATTCTACCTGAGCCTAAAGATGTGGCTTGGCAGTTAGCTGCAACAACAATAAGAGTTGAGAATTCACCAAATCCACTAGTATAAATTACTTGACCTAATTGAACAACTGGGTTTGATTATGGCTATTAATTTACATGACCCGCCCAAATGTTTGGATTTGGATTCAGTTGAGAAAGTGGTTGATTTGGTCTTGAAGCTTGATTAAAATTTCTCATTTGTTGTGGAAGGAGTAATTATTTTTGTTGTGGAAAATTTTTATATGGTTGGTTGAATTATTGTGTAGGCCATTTATTAGGAAAAAATTGTGGATTAGAATATAAATATTGATTATAGGGGATTGTATAATTCCATGGATTTGGAACATATGGTTGCCACGGTTGTGGATTGTTAGAAAATTGAGAAGAAGGTAATTGTTATCATTGGTTGATTTGAGGATTATACCAAGGTTGATTAAAAGATTGAGGATCTTGATTTCCTCTAAGAAATGTTGGGTGAAACTATCTAAATAATCTTTGATTAAAAAAATCAACTTGCTTAACATGTTGATCAACTATCTAATAAACTACTTTCATCCATGGAAGTCGAGTACAATTATTGACATTATGATTTTCAATGCAAATGTTGCAGACTTCTACTGTAGCTAATGGACACTTATTCCTATGATGTTTCTTGGTACATTAAGGACATAATGCATTCAAATATTTTTCATTGTTTTCTTGCTTTTTCCTTGCCTGCAAAGCATCTAACTATATATATAAGGAGTTTCAAATAGCAATTTTTATATCCTCTAGTAGATTTCCAATTTCAGGTTTTGTTATCCTGAACTATTTTTAGATGTGAGGGTTGTTGAACTTCTTGTTCCCCTACCTTTTCTCCTGTTTTCTCTTGATTAGTTTTTAAAAATATCCTTAATCTTATCATAATAGAATTGATAAATATATCCAACAACTATAAGATTCAAGGGTTCTATTAATTTCTCTCTCACTCCTCTCAATAAGACTAACTTGAGCGATTCATCATTAAATTTGCAATTTGTTGACCTTTTGTACCTAAATTGAAAGCATTCACCATAATCCTCTAAAGTCTTATCTAGTATTTGAGTCATTCTAAATATTTCATCTCTAGTCTCTCTTGCTTTGCAATAAATTTTGTATTTGGTCATAAAAGCGTTTTTCATTTCTTCTCAAGTACCTATACTTCCTCCTCTTAATCCCATAAACCTTCTTAAGGTGGCATATTTCAAAGTTGAGGGAAAAAACCTTAACTTCTAGGAGTCTGTCTTATAATCACAAGTTCTACACAAAACTTCAAATTGAAATAAGAAGTTATGAGGGTCTTCTGTAGGTAATTCTTACAATATTGTAAGAATAGAAGGGATTATATTCTTCATTTTAGCTTCATCTCTACTTTCCCTTATTGGAAAAGGAGGTTCTTCTTGGTCATTCCTTCTACCTTCTCTTCTATTGTCTTCCTCATGATCACACATATTGAAATAAATGGTCTCTAATTCAGGGTCTATATGTTCAAATTCTTCCTTTATGTCTGATCCAAAAAGGTTGTATTTAAGGGGTTCACACTTGATGACTTCTTGCGATTTTTCTTCAAAAATTCTTGAGCTAGCGACAGTCGCTTGCTTTACTTCTTCCTTCGAAATTGGATCTAGAGGGGTTTTTGGAAGAAACCATCCCAACTTATCTCTCTTTCTCCTTATTCATTCTCAATTCATTCCTCTGACATTTCTTTATATATTTTTGTTTTTCCAAAAATTGGTGTTTTTCTTGGCAAGAATGCCAAATGGTGACGGGCTTCTACAATCTTCTCGTAAGATACGTTACTTTAATATCAATATGAGGTCATAAAATTTACAAAATGCTCAACCAAGTATATGCATTATTGGGCTTTATGCAAATTCCTAGCTCGAGAAGTGAGAAAACTAATTACAACTAATTTATAACAATTACAATTAGTTACAAGGAAAGTTATGATAAAGCATTATAAGAGAAAAACTTATATTAATTCCAATTGAAAATAAAGAAATGAACAAAGAAAAGTTAATCTACAATAATGCTAATTAAAAATAGCAATGGAAATATCTATCAACAAGAAAGTTAAAGCAACAAAAATGATTGAAAGAAATTTAATCTACAAATACTGCTACATAAATAAACTACAACTAAGTAAAACACATTAACAAAAAACGACACAGAATAGAGTGCAAAGTACTTTACTGAAAATAAATTGTTAAGAAACATAAATAAAAGTTCAGAATGAAATTCTATGCTACAAAAATAGATGAAATATCTCTAAATGCAAACTGAAACAAAAATGTGCAGTAGAGAATATATGCAAAAAAATATGAATAATAAAAGAAATTAACAAACACGAAAATGTAGAAATTTATACCAATAAGAAAATATAGGCATCACATTTATAGAGTGGCGTTTGCTTTACAGTCTATTGGTGGTTGACATGTTTCACACTCTCAGGAACTCAAATAGTTAGTTTTTATGAACAAAAGATAATTGTATACATCAACTGAAAAAATTGAACCTTCTGAGTTTGGTTCTCCAAGATTTTATACAAAAATGGACATAATGTTCTACTATTTTGGAGCGGTTGTTGCTAAAAATAAAGGAGGTAACCTCTCTCACTTACAACAATTAGGTGTCCCAAAACTTATCCGAAAAGTAAACTTTTTTATTTATTAAATTTATTTATTTTATTTTTTTTCTCCGTAACTTCCCTAGTTAAGTCCGATTTCAAGTGTCATGGGCTAAACGACCCAAAGTGGGTGAGAGAAAATATGAATTATGTGTTGGTAGATGAAAAGTAAATGACAACAGGAAAGTAAAATATTTACAACAAAAAATTACATTGTTGCTAACAAAAGTTTCAGCAACAATAATTCCTTGATTAGAATTATCTTTGATTGTAGAGAAATTCAGGTATATGACTAGACATATGGTATAGATCCTAGTGCTCTAGAAATATAATATAGCTTACATTTCATCCTAGGGCCTTGTTCAACCTCATGAATTTCTCACAAAAAATCTCGCAGCTGTCATCACAAGTAAAACTATAGAAAAGATGTCTCGTTTAATACCTGCAACGTCATAATCAACCAACATCACTAGAGCCTGAAAATTTGTTAACTATTTATAAAAAAGGCTTGTTCATTACCTCTAAATCCAATCGTTAAAGTTATAATGAATAATAAGGTAACAATGGATAAAAGTGGACAAAAAAGGTGATTTCTGTAAGGATAATGATGATAAAATGATGGAAGAAAGGGTGATTATAAATGACAATTGTAATCCTCATCAATGGGGCATCAAAAAGCCCTAGTAGATCTTGGTGTAAGACTAGATGTAGTGGGACTCCTATAGAAATTTGTGATATATGTGAATTGATCCTCTTGCACTATCCATTTCCAGGTCATTACTAGGAATGTATGATTCACATAGATGGCATCTAAGAGGATTCCATGAAGAACTAAAGTTGTTGATCCTTCCATAGATTTTAGGCTTGCTTGATGTTGTCTTTAAAAGAGAGGGAAATGATATCACACTAGTTAAATTTTTTTCCTTTTATTGCTATAGAGTACATCAAAGGGACCCAACCTTTATAGAATGATTCTATGTTTGATCGACCATATAACTTGCATAACGTGGCAACCACCAATTGAAAGGGAGTTCTCACTAGATTTGTACGATATTCTTTATTCGATCATGACTTAGAGTTTCCATTATTGATCCACCATGTCTTTAACATTTCTTTGGGGAAAATCTTGAAATTCTTTAGCCAATATTTATCCATAGTTATTTCCTCCTTGGGGAGCTTGTAGTACATATCAATATAAGAGGCACTAAAAGAAGCAAAGGGTTTCCTATAAATGTTCTTGATCATAGCTTATTTAGGGTCGGTGCGTTTTATAATCCATCCAAGCTCCTTTGAAAATGGTAGGATATGGGGATGAGCAGCCACCTTGTTCAACCAAGATCTCTTGACACACCTATACACCTTTGAATCTAGGTAGTCCTCTAGCAGGTTATCTCACTGAAATAACTTGTATACCTCTGGTGATGAGTAAGTTGCATTCTGATTAATGGAACATGGCATGTCAATGAACGTAGGTCCAACCAAGCTAATGGGTGGCTTGTCATCAAGAATGTCAATCATGGGGTTTTGCAAGCCCTTTGCCATGACATCTAAATGTCTTTCCCTACATGACCCATTGAAACAATATTGCACATATGTGGATTAACTTTAAAGCCTAAGATCAAATAAGATCTTACATTTTGTCTAGAAGCTAATGGTGCTTGTATGTTGGTTGCATATGATCACGTGCTCAAAAAATAGCTCAAATTTCAAAGTTATCGGATTGGTGTGGAACCTAGACGACCGCATAGTGCTCGTCATCTTGAATTCGACGCAACATGTTTCATGCAAAATGGACACCGTATGCTCCCAGAGACACGTTCTGTCCGTTTTCTCAAACAAGTAAATTTTGCAAAATTGGGCAGACTGGTATGTAGTCTGTATGCTGATGTGGCACTGAATGTGTAGGCTGAGTTGGCAGGTTGATTGGTCAACGGATCTCCTTCAGTGAATGAGGAGATGACAAGTGTCATCACCGTACAGGTCAATTTGGTAGTTTTTGATTGGTTGTAGGGTACTGGCGTAGCCAATCAGGAGGTGACACATGGCCCAGTCAAAGACCACCATGTGTCCTCCTAAGGGCTTATTAAAATTATGGGTAAGGGCCAAAGGGACTAGCAGTGTTTGAACACACGACCTCCAAGCTCATAACATAGTTCCTTACCATTATACCAAACTGTGGTTCTTAAAATATATACCTACCCGCATATACTTAAAGTTGATGAATCGATGCATTTTGGGTTAAGCGGTTAGGCCATCTAACCATTAGCCTAACCGCAACATTAAACTTTCCATGTGAATGTGCGCAAATAGTTATGTTAACTATCGGAGGGGGAGGACCAACATCGGGGATCAACCCTTGGGCGTGTGGCCCCCCACGTGACCTAAATTTTCAGACTTAGGGCCTCAACGACCAATATATTTGCCTGACAAATCCACTCGATTTTCGACGGATTTGGTCAACCGTTAGCAGAAATTCGGGTGAAAATGAGGGTTAGTTTCCATATTTTGGGCAATTTGTGGAGCAAATAGTGGGAAAACTAGGAGAGGTCATAACTTTTGCAGTTTTCGACCAAATTGGGGGCAGAAAGAGGTTAGGTATCCATTTTTGGACTCATTGGAGTAGGTTTCGGAAGCATTTGAGCATTGTAAACACATCTTTTTACACATTTGAGCATAATAGAGAGGCCCAAGCCATTGGAAGCTAGACCAAGGAGACGTAGCCCAGGAGGGGTGAACTGCTTCATCATGTTCCTGTTGTGATGTGTTTTTGGTGATGTTCTATACATTTATATGTTGTTGTTTAGTTTCTATTTTATGTTAAATTGCTCATAAAATTAACATAAAATCTCATTTTCACTTGTAATAAACTCATGAATCCTTAAGCACATGAATAACGTTTTGTTTATATTCTGAGGAGGATCTTAGCACAACAAAACTAATATTCCTAATCAGATTAGCATCAGTGACAACTAAGGGCTCACAATGCACATGTAACCCATCGTAGCCATTTCATGAGGGTTTAGCCAATGAAAGCTTCAGTAAATTCGCGCGAAGCGATATTGTGAACTGTGAGTATAAAATTGACTAGGACTTGATCTTGCCTTGAGAGTCAATCTCCTCACTTCCTTTACTATTCTAAGTCATGTACTCATAATGAATGGTGACCTTACCTAGTGTGTGAGCACATATTAATGAATTATGTGCCTACCCAACCTTAAAACACACCATTCACTATGAAACTAGGGCTCAACTATTAGCATGTTGGGTGATTTCCAGAAACAAGAGTGATGTCATGCTATTCCGTGATGAATGGGAGAGAAGGTAGGTGAGGGATGAACTAGGGTGAGGTTGAGATACTTATATTTCTAGAGGTACATTGTTTGAGATCACACTTTTGACTAGGAAGGTTCCTTGTCACGTGAAAAAGGTGCTTTTTTGTGATATAGATGAATGAGGCTAGGTTTTCTATGATTTTGAACAAAGTGTTCATATGATGTAGAAAAAATAACTAAGGTGTAACTAAGGTATGGATGGTTTGGGGTTTGAATCTTAGCTCAAATGGTGGGAAATTTACTAAGGGGCATGGTGATGGTGGTGGGGAGAGAAAACTTTAGTGATTGGGTGAGTTTAGATGCAAATACAGAGTGAGGTAGGGATTAGAGAGAGATTGTATGAAGAGAGGAGGAGTGTGGATGGTAGAAATATCAACCATGGACATTGGATGAACTCGTGGAATCGAAGGAATAATCCCTAAGGCTCAATATAAGGAATCGTGGTAAGGTAAGTTAGTTGGGAGGGTATGCTTTCCCTCTTTAGGTGTTAAAAGGGTACATGATGTGATGGATAACATCCAGGTTGAAGTTGTTTGGAATTGAGGTCATGAGAAAAGCTAGGGCTCAATAGGGGAGAGCCATGACAAAAACATTGACTTTGAGAGGGAAACTTTGTTAGACAAAAGAGAAGCGAGCGTTGCAAATTATGAGGGGAAAATAATAAGGTTGGGCCATCAACCCAATTTTTTATTTATAAGGGAAGAGGACGTGAGGAAGAAATTTAATTCACAAAATAATAATAAAAGATGAAAATGAAATGTTGAGTAAGAAAGGATTAACTAATATATGATCTGGAGATTTATTTCCATGGATGGAAACACTTGACACTGATGTGGCATGGGGAAATATCTTTGATTGGAAGCATAAACAGACGAGAGGGAGAGAGTGTAAAGAGATGTGGGAAATAACAATGATAAGGTTGGTTTATAGCCTTTTTGAGGCCTTGGCATGAAAATCAAGGTAGTAAATACTCAATTGGTTGCTTTAGGCAAGATATAGTTCCAACAATACATTAAAATGAGTTGAAGAAGAAAGTGATATAACATTGTATAAGACAATATCCTATCACTGTATCATAGGTATAGAAATGTCATAGAGCTATGTCACTAGGAAAGAGAGGTTTGCAGGGTTAAGTCACTTGATGGAGCACCATATTGCAGACAAAGGAAATTTATATAGCATCGTATCATTAGGTTAGCCAAGTTAACAATGTTATTCATTGGATTGGAAAACATCATAGCGCTCGGCTAAACCTTTTCAGAGTGTTGTATCAGTTAGCTGGAGGAATTCCATGGCATTATATTTCTAGATATATCCATTTTATGGCCCTATATCACTAGAAAAATCAACTTCTAAAACGTTTTTGAAGTGGTGATACAACCCAAAACAAGGGTAAGTCAATATGATGAAATTGGTAATGAAGTGTTGCAGGGGTGTGGAAAGACAAAATTGGAGATATGTGGGACCTTTGTTTTACTTACAACAAAATAAGGGGGTTTTTGAGGCTATTACAATAGGATGCTCATAGCTTGAGGTGATGAGGTAAGGCAAAAAAGTGATGAAGTAGGACTTAGAAAATTCATTTTTTCAAATGAGTTTTATGAGAAAAAAGGAGTGTCTAAACTTCCCAATAAATTAAAACAGAGGGGCTTTTAGGAGAGGTTGACTAAATATGAATAGGGATAGGAAAAAACTTCCTTAAATTGATTAGGAAGTATCATAGGTTTGTGAATGTCCTCCTTGGGGAGCTTGTAGTACATATCAATATAAGAGGCACTAAAATAAGCAAAGGGTTGCCTATGAATGTCCTCGATCATGTCTTATTTAGGGTCGGTGATTTATAATCCATTCAAATTCCTTTGCAAATGGGAGGATAAGGGGATGAGAAGCCACCTTGTGAAACCAATATCTCATGACACACCTATACACCTATGTATCTAGGTAGTCCTCTAGCAGGTTATCTTACTAAAATAACTTGTATACCTCTGGGGACAAGAAAGTTGTATTTTGATAAATGGAACATGGCATGTGCACGAACATAGGTCCAACCAAGCTAGTGGGTGGCTCATCATCAAGAATTTTAATCATAGGGATTTGCAAGGAATTTTCTATGACATCTACATGTATTTCCCTGCATGACCCATTGAAACAATATCACACATGTGTGGATTAGCTTAAAAGCATAAGATCAAATAATCTCTTGTGATTTGTCTAGAAGCTAATGGTGCTTGTTCATTGGTTTCATTAGTGACAACTTAGGGCTCACAATGGACATGTAACACAATGTAGCCATTTCATGAGGTTTTAGCCTATGAAAGCCTTAGTAAATTTTCTTGAAGGGATATTGTGCACCGTGAGTATAAAATTGACTTGGATTTGACCTTGCCTTGATAGTCAATCTCCTCACTTCCTTTACTATTCTAAGTCATGTACCCATAATGAATAGTGACCTTACCTGGTGCGTGAGCACATATCAATGAATTATGTGCCTACTTAGCCTTAAGACACACTATTCACTATGATTCTAGGGCTCAACTAATAACATGTTGGGTGATTTCTAGAATCAAGAGTGTTGTCTTGTTATTTTGTGATGAATGTGAGAGAAGCTTGGTGATGTATGACCTAGGGTGAGGTTGAGCTACTTATAGTTCTAAAGGTACATTGTTTGAGATCACACTTTTGACCAGGAAGGTTCCTTGTTACGTGACAAAGGTGCTTTCTTGTGATACATATGAATGAGGCTAGATTTTCTATGATTTTGACCTAAGTGCTCATGTGTTGTAGAAAAATTAACTAAGGTATGGGTGGTTTGGGGTTCGAATCTTAGCTCAAATGGTGGGAAATTGACTAAGGGGTATGGTGATGGTGGTGGGGAGAGAAACCTTTGGTGATTGGGTGAGTTTAAATGTAAATACGAAGTGAGGGAGGGATTAGAGACAGACCGTATGAAGAGAGGAGGAGTTTGGATGATAGAGAGATCAATCATGGACTTTGGATGAACTTGTGGAATCAAAGGAATAAATCTCGGGGTTTGATATAAGGAATCATGGTAGGGTTAGTGAGTTGGTGATGCAGGAGAATTCAACCTAATAATTTCATTGTATTTTAGTAGACATAGGGGTATTGTTTTTTCAAGGGAGTTGGTCTCCTAAGTGTGAATCAATGTAAATATTTAGGCTTTTGAGTGATTTTAATGAGAATAGGATTTAATTGAATATAGTGAGGCATATTTGTAAATGTTCTCGAATGTAGGAGAACATGAGGGATTAGGATAATTGAGAGAGGAGAGGATTTGATAATTAATTGTAAAACTCAAATTAGGAGTTAGTTCATGATTTTATGGATTAGAGAGGATCCTTAGGGATGAGGAAGAGATTTTAGGATTTTGTTGAGGAATCTATGGATCTAAAATAAGAATTGGTTTTAGAATCCCTCTGCATAAATGTAAGCCTAAAAAACAAAGACAGAGGTTAGAAAGTTAGATGTTTTAGATAGGCTAGATAGATAGCTAAAGTGTGGTTGTAAGCCTACAGGCAGAGTGTGAAAAGAGGCCACAAATCAGAAGAATTAGGCCAGAGAAGGACAAAGAGTCTCATCATGTAATTGGTTGTTTATATATCTCTATATATATATATATATATATATGTGCACAAAGATTCAATTCCAAGTTGTATAAGTGTGTCGTTGAGTATCGAATGGTGAATGATTAGTGAGTTAGTGTATTCAGTGTAACAGAGCTACAGGCGGAGTTCAACGATGACACATAGAGAAGCATGACGAGGAGGATCATAATGGATTGTTGAATCCACTAGAAAGATCAAAGTCAAAGCTCAGGAGGGAGTGCGCAGTGAAACAACCGAAGGACTAGAACCTGAATGAAACCCAAAACCACAGAAACGTTGAAGAAATAGCGTAAAACATAAGTAAAGAGAAGAGAGGGAAGGTCAAGAGTTGATGCATAGGAGCCATTGGATCTTGGAGATCAACGGACGAAATTGAAGGAGATAAGCGACCAGGATTAAATCACGCAGCGTAAAGTCAAAGAAATGAATGGCGGAGATCAATGTAAGAGTTAACGGATGAGGAATCCAGAGAACCGTCGTAGCCGTCGATGGTATAACATCTACTGTCATCATGCGTTAAATATATCAGAATTTAATCAAAGAAGGAAAGTGGGTTTACAAGCGAAGGCGGATTTTCGGGCGGCCTCAAAACTGTAAGTGGTATTGAAGGGTGAGCACCCGATTCCATAAACCGTTTGACACGTAGCAACCGAGGAGAGAGAGGAAACCGCTTTATCAGGCGGGTAATCCTCGTACATGTTGTCTGGTCAATATCGTTGAGAAGCGTTGGATTAAACGAGGTGAAGATCTACGACGCAGGATCAACAATTGGTTTCGTTTATCAGATGTAACATCAACCATCGCATTAAACAATGAGACCTACGACGCAGGATCAACAATTGGTTTTGTTTATCAGATGTAACATCAACTGTCACATTAAAAAATGAGATCTATGGTGGAGAATTGATCTGATAAAGGTAAAATCGATAACTGTGCAAAGGCCGAGGATTGGTGGAAAAGGTATGATTTATGTGGTTTTATGTGTTATCTATTATAAAGGGTTTATAATAGAATAAAGCGTGATATGAAGGTTTTATGGGTTAAGTTCGAACTAACCAAAGGAAAGTGTGAGATTTGATGTATATACGCAGCTTTAAGGACTTAATAAAAGATTAATGAAGGTTTATAAGGGTTGATTAAGTTCGATAGAAAGGTGGTTTAATAAAGACTGGGCTATTGTAATGACTGATTCTGTAGAGTTCAATAAAGGGGGCCTAAACCATTGATGGTTGAAGATTTTGACTCGATAGTGAGTTAAAATTCCTAGAACAAATGTGATTATGCATATTACATGCATACTGTGGGTGTAAGCAGGGGTAACCCTGCATCATTTGGTATCATAGCAGAATTGTAATTGAAACAATTGGTGTTAAACAGAACAAAGAAATTCTATGTGAAAGAATTAAAACATAGTTATGTGTTAAAGTGTTTATGCAAGCAAGGGCGATCAGATTTTAACTTGACAAATAGTAGGTACACAGAGGTAAGGTATAACAGAATATTGGAACTTGCAGATGCAAGGAACAAAAGACAACCCTTTTAAAGGGCAGGAAATGGTGGAACAAGATCATGTAGAGATCTTGAAGGTGAGATAACATGTTTTGTTTAATTTGATTTGAAGATTGGAGAATGTGTATTTGTACATTGATGCACAGATAACAACAAAAAAAAGTGAGAAGATTGCAACAACCTAGAGTGAGGAGTGCTAAATTGGTTCCAAAGGAAAGAACTAGAGAGATGCTAAAAGACTGAGCTCAAAGGAGAGAAGCTTAGTGAGGCATATGTAGTAAGGAGGAGACTTGTTACTGCAGGGGTATTGTTGCAGTTCACAAAGGTAATTCCATAAAGGATGTGCGTAGAATTGCTAAGGGATGAGGAAGCTGGTAAGACTTTCTAAGTGAAAGAAGAGGTGGTCAGAACCAAGTATTTCATGGTGATTGAAATACAAGAGGACAGTTGTGTTCTTAAGTGGTGTAGATGAGTTAAAGCCTATAAGGAGTAGAGAGGAGTTCTCAAAATAGGTTCCAAACACAGAGAACCAAGTTCTTGCCAAAAGACCGAGTACAGAGGAAAGCTTGGTGAGGTAAGTTGTAACAAGGAGGACTTGTTGTTGCAGAGGCTGTAATGCAACTCATAGTGAGTGAGTGAGGAGCTCACAAGATAGAGAAGAAGATGGCTACTGGTAGTCATAACAGAGGTTCTGAGGAAGAGCACAACAGAAGAATGATGAAGAAAGAGGATGCCACGGAAAATGGCAAGAGGATGAGCCAAGAGGAAATTGACAAAGAAATTGCAGAGATGAAAGAACGACTCGATGTATTAATGATGATACTAGAGGAATGCCAGAGACAGGGCTGGGTATTAAAGAAGAAGCCAATGAAGTGGCATAAGTTGCAGAGAAGGCTATAGCAAAGGCAAGTAAGGTGGTTAATGGGAAAACTCAGAGAAGCTGAGTTGGAAATGGAAGTGTCCATTTGTGAACTAGAGCAGGGTGAAGTTCTGGGTGAAGATGAAGACTTGAAGACTGAAACTACAAGTGAGGGAAAAAGGTCTGATGATTTTGAGTATGATAATTTGTGTATGTTTGCAGGTGAAACATGTAAATAAGGACAATTTGCTGACATTGAAAAAAAGAGGGAAGAAAACAGGCATAATCTAAATTCTATTTTAAAAGGGGAAGTAGGGAAGGATATCAAGCAATCAAGTAAAGGACTTGATGAGATTGAGGAGAAGACCATCGAAATATTTCTAAGTCATGTAAAGGACTTGGAACAATTGGAGGAATTGGTGATTGAATCATCAGATGGGATCATGAGGTCTTGTGGTTTTACAACTGACAGGTTGGGTATGAATGCAGGTATTGAAAAAGACAAACCATTTTATGGAAATGTCTTGTATGAAGCTGAAAATTGCTAGGTAAAGTATGATGATGGTTGCCTTTCAAAGGAGAGAAAGTTGAGTTATTACAGCAGAAGGAGTTCATAAATTCCATGCTTAATGGAGGAAATATCTTCAGTAGGGATGAGACAATTATGTCCTATGATAAGAAATTTGCTATTGAAGAGAATAATGAGGAATTGATTTTCTTAAATGATCAAAGGGAGAGTGATGGACAAACATCTAAAACTATCAAAGGGATAGAGGATCATAATTTTATTCTAATCAAGAATGAAGAAATATTGTCAATAAGTTATGCTTGTGACAAAGAAGAAGATAGTGAATATTGTACAAAACTTTTGGGAGAAATTCCAATCGAGATGGCAAATTTGTGGCATGAGTTAAGTCTTTTGGAAGAAAGGCTAGAAAACCAAAAAGTAAGTGTTCAGGTTGTAAAGTTAGAACTGAATGAGAATGAAGAAGTTCACTACAGTGGACAGGGACAGAAAGACATCATTAGAACAGATGGTGTGGAGGAGAGACTAGTTGACAGTATCATGAATTCTTTTGAGAATTGAAATTAGCATACTGATGTGCTGATAGAGGAGGAGAGGACAGAGTAGCAAATTGAATTGTTGCCAAAGGAGGAAAAGGCGCAGAAGCCTTATGTTTTTTATTTTAATAATTGTTTTGTGAGTGTAGGTTTAGTTGCATATGCTGGAGGAAATTTGGCACAGATGAGCAACCAAATGAAAATGAAAGAAGAAGATTATGTGGAAGAATTTAATCCATGGAACATAGATGCTTAATTGCTGGAGAGAATGTTGGAAAGTCATGATTCAGTGCAGACAAAAATAATCATGAAAGAGGGTAAAGATGAAAGGGAGGCAGTAAGCATAGGAGTCAAAGAAAAATTTGGAGCAAGAGCAAGAGCAATGTCTACAATGGTAGCAAGAGCAAAAGTAGAAGAAAAAGTAAACCAACAACTACAAAGTGAAAGTAACCAACAACAATTTGAAGAGTTAGTGGACAACAACAACAACCTGAAGCAAAGAGAAAGAGGAAGAAGTAAGAGGCAGAATATGGACCAATCCAAGGACGAACTGGAGACAAAGATTGAAGAATTATGGTAGTTGATGATGAACTAATCCATATGGAGGAGAATGATAGCAGCAGGAAGCATGATCAATCAGAGTATGAACCTGATTGACAAGGAGAGGAAGATGAAATAGAAAACAACAGAAGTACAACATCAACAAAGGTGCAAGGCATTTGGGTGGCTACAAACTAAAGTTTGGGACCCTAGAGGTTTTCTATCAACGTATGGACCCACATGATCAGGAGATCATGAAAATATTCTACTTTGGCAGTCTGATGCAGGAGTATTCAACCCAATAATGTCATTGTATTTTAGTAGACATAGGGGTATTGTGTTTTCAAGGGAGTTGGTCTCCTAAGTGTGAATTAATGTAATTATTTATTATTTTTAGTGATTTTAATGAGAATAGGATTTAATTGAATATAGTGAGGCATATTTGTAAATGTTCTCGAGTGTAGGAGAACATGAGGGATTAGGATAATTGAGAGAGGAGAGGATTTGAGAATTAGTTGTAAAACTCAGATTAGGAGTTAGTTCACGATTTTATGGATTAGAGAGGATCCTTAGGGATAAGGAAGAGATTTTAGGATTTTGTTGAGGAATCTATGGATCTAAACCAGGAATTGGTTTTAGAATCCCTTTGTATAAATGTAAACCTAAAAGGCAAAGACAGAGGTTAGAAAGTTAGATGGTTTAGAGAGGCTATATAGATAGCTAAAGTGTGGTTGTAAGCCTACGGGTAGAGTGCGAAAAGAGGCCACAAATAAGAAGAATCAAGCCAGAGAGAGACAGAGAGTCTCATCATGTAATTGTTTGTTAATATATATATATGCACAGAGATTCAATTCCAAGTTGTATAAGTGTTTCGTTGAGTATCGAATGGTGAATGATTAGTGAGTTAGTGTATTATGTGTAACAGAGCTACAGCCGGAGTTCGACGATGACACAAAGAGAAGCATGATGAGGAGGATCATAATGGGTTGTTGAATCCACTAGAAAGATCAAAGTCAAAGCTCCGGAGGAAGTGCGCAGTGAAATAGTCGAAGGATCAAAACCTGAATGAAACCCAAAACCACAGTAACACTGAAGAAATAGCATAAAACATACATAAAGAGAAGGGCGGGAAGGTGAAGAGTTGATGCATAGGAATCGTTGTATCTTGGAGATCAACAGACGAAATTGAAGGAGATAATCGACCAGGATTAAATCGCGCAACGTAAAGTCAAAGAAATGAACGATGGAGATCAATGTAAGAGTTAACAGATGAGGAATCCGGAGAGCCATCGTCGTCGTCGATGGTATAACATCTACGGTCATCAGACGTTAAATAGAGTGGAAGTTAATCAAAGAAGGAAAGCGTGTTTACAAGCGAAGGTAGATTTTCGGGTGGCCTCAAAACCTAAGTGGTATTGAAGGGTGAGCACCTGATTCCATAAACCGTTCGACACATAGCAGCTAAGGAGAGAGAGGAAACCACTATATTAGGCAGGTAATTCTCGTACAAGTTGTCCAGCCGATATCGTTGAGAAGCATTGGATTAAATGAGGTGAAGATCTACAACGTAGGATCAACAATTGGTTTCGTTGATCAGATGTAACGTTAGTCATCGGATTAAACAATGAGATTTACGGTGGAGAATTGATCCGATAAAGGTAACATCGGTAACTGTGCAAAGGCCGAGGATTGGCAGAAAAGGTATGATTTATGTGGTTTTATGTTTTATCTATTATAAAGGGTTTATAATAGAATAAAGGGTGATATGAAGGTTTTATGGGTTAAGTCTGAACTAACCAAAGGAAAGTGTGAGGTTTGATTTATATACGCGACTTTAAGGACTTAATAAAAGATTAACGAAGGTTTATAAGGGTTGATTAAGTCCGATAGAAAGCTGGTTTAATAAAGACTGGGCTATTGTAATGCATGATTCCATAGAGTTCAATAAAGGGGGCCTAAACCATTGATGGTTGAAGATTTTGACTCGATAGTGAGTTAAAATTCCTAGAACAAATGTGATTATGCATATTACATGCACACTGTGGGTGTAAGCAGGGGTAACCTTGCATCAGTTGGGGAGGCATGCTTCCCCTCTTTAGGTTTCAAGAGGGTATGTGATGTGATTGATAATATCTAGGTTGAAGTTGTTTGAAAATGAGGCGGTGAGAAAATCTAGGGCTCAATAGGGGAGAGCCATGACAAAAACATTGGCTTGGAGAGGGAAAATTTATTGGACAAAAGAGAAGTGGGCAATTGCAAACTATGAGGGGTCAATAATAAGCTTGGGCCATCAACCCAAATTTTCTTATAAGGGAAAAGGAAGTGAGGAGGAAATTTATTACACAAAATAATAACAAAAGACAAAAATGAAATGTTGAATAAGAAAGGAATGACTCGTACATGATCTGGCCATTTATTTGCATGTATGGAAATAGTTGGCATTGATGTGGCATAGGGAAATCTCTTTGAATGGAAGCACAATTAGATGAGAGGGAGAGAGTTTAAAGAGAAGTGGGAGATAACAATGATAATGTTGGTTTATAACCTTTTTGAAGCCTTGGCCTGAAATTCAAGGTAATAAATACGCCTTAATAGGTTGCTTTTGGCAAGATATAATGCCAAGAATACATTAAAATAAATTGAAAAAGAGAGTGATATAACGTTTTGTAAGACAATATCCTATCACTACATCATAGACATGTGCAAGGTCATAGAGTTGTGTCACTGGGAAAGAGAGGTTTGCACGGTTAAGTCACTTGATGGAGCACCATATTGTAGGTGAAGGCAATTTCTATAACATTGTATGACTGGGTTAGCCAAGTTAACAATGTTGTTCCCTGTATTGGTAAACATCATAGAGTTGGGCTAAGCCTTTCTTGATGTTGTATTAGTTAGTTGGAGGAATTCCATGGCATTATATTGTTGGAGATATCCACTTTCTAGCATTGCCACTAGAGAAAGAAACTTTTAAAACATTTTTGAAGTGGTGATACAACCCAAAACAACGGTGAGTCAATCTGGTGAAAGTGGTAATGAAGTCTTGTAAGGGTGTGGAAAGACAAACTTGGACATATGGGGGACCCTTATTTTACTTAAAACAAAATAAGGGGGTTGTTGTAGCTATTACAATAGGATGCTCATAGTCTGAGGTGATGAGGTAGGGCCAAAAAGTGATAAGGTAGGACTTAGAAAATCCCTTTTGTTGAATGAGATTTATGAGGAAAAAAGAGTGTCCAAACTTCCCAATCAATTAAAATAGAGGGGCTCTTAGGAGAGGTTGACTAAATATGAATAGGAATAGGAAAAAACTTCCCTAAATTGATTAGGAAGTATCCTAGGTTTGTGAAAGTCCTCCTTGGGGATCGTGTAGTACATATCAATATAAGAGACACTAAAATAAGCAAAAGGTTGCCTATGAATGTTCTTGATCTTGGCTTCTTTAGGGTTGGTTTGTTTTATAATCCATTCAAATTTATTTGCAAATGGGAGGATAGGGGGATGAGAATCCACCTTGTGCAACCAAAATCTCCTGAAACATTTATACACCTCTGAATCTAGGTAGTCCTCTAGCAAGTTATCCCACTAAAATAACTTGTATAGCTTTGGGGATGAGTAAGTTGTATTATGATCAATGGAACATGGTATGTCCACGAACATAGGTCCAACCAAGCTAGTGGGTGGCTTGTCATCATGATTGTCAATCATGGGGCTTTGTAAGCCCTTTTCTATGGCACCTACATGTCTTTCCTTGGATGACCCAATGAAACAATATCACACATTTGTGGATTAGCTTAAAAGGATAAGATCAAATAAGCTCTTGGAATTTGTCTAGAAGCTAATGGTGATTGTCCATTGGTTGCATCAGTGACAACTTAGGCCTCACAGTGGACATGTAACCCACTATAGCCATTTTATGAGGGTTTAGCCTATAAAAGCTTCAATAAATTCGCGTGAAGGAATATTGTGCATCGTGAGTATAAAATTGACTTGGATTTGAACTTTCCTTGAGACTCAATCTCCTCACTTCCTTTATTATTCTAAGTCATGTACCCATAATAAATGACGACCTTACCTGGTGTGTGAGCACAAATCAATGAATTATGTTCCTACTCAACCTTAAGACACACCATTCATTATGAGGATAGGGATCAAGTAGTAACATGTTGGGTTATTTCAAGATTCAAGAGTGATGTCTTATTATTTTGTGATGAATGGGAGAGAAGTTAGGTGAGAGATTTCCTAAGATGAGGTTGAGCTACTTATAGTTCTAGAGGTACATTGTTTGAGATCACACTTTTGACCAGGAAGGTTCCTTATGACGTGACAAAGATGATTTCTTGTGATACAGATGAATGAGGCTAGGTTTTCTACGATTTTGGCCTAAGTTTTCATGTGTTGTAGAAAAATTAACTAAGGTATGGGTGGTTTGGGGTTTGAATCTTAGCTCAAAAGGTGGGAAATTGACTAAGGGGTATGGTGATGGTGGTGGGGGGAGAAACCTTTAGTGATTGGGTGAGTTTATATGCAAATAGGAAGTGAGGGAGGGCTTAGAGAGAGATCATATGAAAGGAGGAGGAGTTTGGATGATAGAGATATCAACCATGGACTTTGGATGAACTCATGGAATTGAAGGAATAAAACTTGGGGCTCAATATAAGGAATCATGGTAGGGTTAGTGAGTTGGGGGGGCATGCTTCCCATTTTTAGATGTTAAGAGGGTACATGATGTGATGGATAACATCCAGGTTGAAGTTGTTTTAAAATGAGGCAGTTTGCCAAGTTAGCTTCTATTATACTACTTTTTTCTATTGTTGTTGCTTTTGATTTTGTGGTAGAACAAATGGATTTAAAGACAATGTTCCTACATGGGATATGGAAGAATATATCTACATGAGGCAACCATAAGTATATTGTTGTGAAGGGTAAGAAAGAACTAGTGTGTAGGTTAAAAAAGTCTCTATATGGGTTAAAGCAAAAACCAAGGATGTGGTATCAAAATTTTGATACATATATAAAGGGACTTGGCTTCACAAGGAGATAAGTGGATCATTGTGTGTATTATAAATTAGTTGGTAATCATGTTATTTATTGGTATTGTATGTGGATAATATGTTGTTGATTGGAAATGGCAGAGAAATTATCTAGGATGTGAAGGCCCAATTGTCCTCTAAATTTGACATGAACGATATTGGGATGCAAAATTTATTTTGGGCATGTAAATTAAACAATATCGATAAAGATGAAGCTCTAGTTAAACTAGAGGAAGTATGTTGAGACAATATTGGAAAGGTTTAATATGCATGATCGTAAATTGGTGAAATTTCTTATTCCTGTAAGTGTAAATTTATCAACAAAATAGTTTCCCAAGACACATAAAGAGAAAAATGACATGTTCTGTGTTTGATGTGCAAGCAAAGTTGGCAGTTTGATGTATTCAATGGTATGGATGAGTCCAGAAATTACACATGCAATGGGAGTATTGAGCGGGTTTATATGAGAATTGGACAACGATAAAGCAAGTTTTCAGGTATTAGTGTGGCATTAGGGATTATGATTTATGCTACCAAGGAAGAGAAATATTGGACAAAGTGTTAATCATATGTGGCTTTGCTAATGCAGACTAGGCTAAAGATCTAGATTAGAGAATATCTACAAATGGGTGTGTTTTTAACCTAATTGGAGGACAAATCAGTTGGATGAGCAAGAGATAGTCTGTAGTGGCATTTTCAAATACAAAGGCTAAATACATGGCAACCACTCATGCAAGAAAGGAGGAATTTTTGTTATGGAGATTGTCTTCAGGTATGGGGTTGGTATAACGAGCCAACGGATATATTTTGACAACGAGAGTGCATTTTTCTTGGCAAAGAACCTTGCTTATCATTCAAACACAAAGCATATTGATGTTCAGTATCACTTTGTGAGGGACATTGTTGAAGACAAAAAGGTGGACACTTTTAAGAATGTTGCAGATGCATTGATAAAGTCTGTCTGTATTGAGATTGAGAAGTTTTCTTAGTGGTGAGAAACAATGGGTGTTGCCACCTTGGAATGATGCTTGTGTACTCTTGCAGCCCCATTTGTGCAAAGTAAACAAGTGGGAAAATGTTGGGTATGTGTAATATTCTTTGCATGACTAGATGCTCACACCCCATTTTTTATTTTTATTTTTGGGATGGATCCACTCATGGTGGGGTGTACCTACCCATGATTTTGCACATGGTTTTATGTATGATGGTTTTTTCCTATGGTTTTGTAGATATGCTTGGTCAAAGGAATTGTTAGGGTTTTTATATGTCGTCAAATTCCATAAATTTAAAGTTATCAACCAGAGTTCGTAAGCTTTTAGTTACAAGGCATTATGGTTCAAATATAGACTTACCCTATGCATAATTAATACAAATTTAAGTGCAAAATAGACAAACTCTGTTCCTAATAATCATACCAGAATTTGCTGAAGTGAAGAAACCTATTTTACTACATAATATCAATTCTTAATCTAGAAAACTATTACACTTACACGATCCAAATTACTATTTTACCCTCAACTATGGTGCAACTAACTAAAAAATCTCCTAGAAATAATCACAAACGATGTTCTTAAATCAATATAACAATTCATTTTATTAAGAAAAAATTATACAAAGCTAATCCCTAGGGTGATCGAAGGTGAACTCATCAATGTCCCGAAAAATAATTCATATTGTTTCCTATTTAATAATCCATTCAAAATGACTTCTCCATTGGAACAACCTCTTCTACTCTCAATTTTTCTCAAGGTTGTGTAGAGTTCCAATTTTAGGGCTCTGCACATGCTGAAGTCGGCATCCATGGAGGCCCCCGGGGCCAGAAACCCTAGTTTTGATGGCCATGGCTCTAATGCCTGGCTTGCCTAACCTCTACCTTCACCCCCTATCTCTTTGCGGTGTACATCCCTCCAGCTCGCGGTTACCTAGCTTACAATGGCCTCACCGGGCGGTTTACATGGTTTAACCTTCGTCCTGTTTACTCTCCTCAACAACTGTAGCTCCTCCAACTGTTTACTGTCGGTTACTATGGAGCTAGACAATGTTGACTACGGGGCAAACCCTTATCCCCAATAGGTTATCTGGTCGTACCATTGAGCCGTGTTGGGCTCTGGCCCTTTTGCTACCACCCTGCACCTGCTGTTAACTGCTCTGTCCATTCAGGCTCATCCGGGTCCTTCTATAACCCATCCTACGCCCTTTGTTCACATTGACGATGATCCTAGTTTGGACTACCCCCCGCTATCTCCGGCTACCCTAAACTTGCTTGGAACCTGCCTTTAGCCCTCACCCACCTTTGATGCCTCCTTACCACACCTCCCCCATATTTCTGCGCCCCATTGTACACCCTCCACCTCCTACATCCCTTCATCCGGCCCCCCTCCCCTCATTAATCCTGCCCTCTCAAGTGCAACCCTAAACCCTGGAGGTTCAAACCCTAATACCCCCATCCGCTCCCGCTGCTTCAGCTCCCCGATCCCTAACCAATCTACCCCGTCCACCCCCTAGACATTTAATTAGGGCGTCCATGGTCTTCTCAAGGATTACTCGACTGCTCGCCGCTCAGGCAAACCCAAGAAAGGTAGGTGCCTTAAAACAGTGGACAGGGACATCAACCTAACTCTCGATGAGGACATTCTAATGGGCAAAGTTGTAAAGACCACAAGAAGGTTCTGGTGGGTTGAATGCAGGGTAGGAACTACGCAGTAGATCGTCTTTGACTCTGGACCTCAGAGATTTGGGGATCCTTGCTCAAAGAATTGCCCATCATCAGGGCACTGGCTCGTGGGTGGTTTACCCTGCGTTTCCATAGGGAAGAATACACTGACTGGATATTATCTCGATTCTGGCATATCGAGCTAGCTCCAGTACTGTTAAAAAGATGGGATCCTTTATTTTATCCAGAGAGAGAACATATGGGTGCTGGGCTGATCTGGGTCCGTTTGTTGGGCCTTTCGATGCAGTTCTGGACCCTTGTAGTCTTCAAGTGCATTGGAGATGCTATGGGCACCTACTTAGAACACGGTTAATCATTATAAAAGATAGGAATCATGGCAATGACGCGTATCCTGGTACATCTAGATACCAGGGAGGGGCTGGAGGAAAAGATAACCCTCCATTGGAGACATTTCTCGCGTCGTCAAAATCTGGACTATGAAGGTGTGCCTTTTTGGTGCAGAAGATGCCACAAGGTCAGCCATCTATTCAAGGACTGTCCGCTGCTCACTCCTACTTCACAGGCGGCCGCAAGGGGAATGAAGCACCACTAGCTGAAAGACCTGATTGTGGACGAGCAGTGCTCAGATCAGGATCACTCAAAGGATGTGGATGGAGTCATTGCCCAGCCAACTAGTGCTCCACTGATAACACCTATATCCCCCCCACTGACTCGATCTTGGTCTACTGTGGAGGCTGCTCCTACAATGGGTACTGCTCCTCTTTCTTTTTCCTTTGCTCTATTTTTTAATCAAATAAATGCATATTTAATTCAATCTGCATCCCTCTCGTGCATGAATACCACCTTTAACTGTGAGCTCAAGCCCCCCTCCCCCATTTTCTCTACCACCCCATCGACAATACAAGATCTGAGCCCTCTCCTTCACCCCTCCCACTCCCCCTCTGCCTTGGGCTTGCACTCCTACAATCTTCGATCCTGACAATTGATCAACCCCAACCAGCTAGGTCTCGGCATCCCCCCCCGAGCAAAAACCCTCCAAAGGTAGGCCTTCAAAGATATCCAAAGCCATCAAATCTGTGGGGGCAGGTGTGGCACAGGGGTTCCAGAACACCATTTAAAGGGCACTTAGAGCATCTGAAACCCTTGACACTATTCCCTGATGATTTGGCTCTATTTCAGTTGTAGGGGCTTGGCCAACCCCCCAAAAAAATTTGCCCTCAAGTGACTCTTGCATTGTACTCCCTGCGTCATGGTTCTTCTTCAGGAAACCCTTGGGCCTTTTGAATAGATTATTAAGATCCCGCAAGCCATCTTACCCAGCTGGCACTTCCAAGCCCTGGATGCAGAAGGCAGATCTGGGGGTTTAGCCATTGGGATAAATCCTCAAACAATAAGGATGATATCTTCTTGGGGAGGCCAGGGCTTCCTGGGCATGGACATCTTCTCAGCTGAATTAGGCAAACAGCTTCACATCATTAATATTTATGCCCCAAACCAAAATAGACTTGCTTTTTGGTAATCCTTTCTGGAAAATCCCTTGATCAACAATGCCACAATTCTCGGGGGAGGCCTGAATTTCTCCATTGGACATGAGGAATCCTGGGGGCTTTACACGCAGCTAGACCCACTCTCTGATCAACTGAGCTTCCTCCTGGAATAATATGGGCTCATAGATGTGCCCATGAATAAGAAGATGCCAACATGGTATAATAGACGTACTGGCGAAGCTACCCTTGGAAGAAGGCTGGACAGATATCTCATTTAGGAAGACCTACTCCATACCCTTGCCATCTATAGGCAATGGGTTGGCTCGGGGGGTATTTCAGATCACTCTCCCATCTTCTTGGAAGTGGTTGGCTCTTCCAGAAAACCTAGGGCACCTTTAAAATTTAACTCTACTTGGTTAAAGGACCCTGCTTATATTAAGTTGGTTACGGATTTCTGGCAAGCCCAGCCACTTTTCAGGGATTAGAGGAAGGCTACAGATTTTTGCAGCAACTTGAAATAGCTCAAGAGGTTAACTATTGAATGGACAAAAAGGAGAAAAGCTAGGGATGACCAAACCCTTATGGACATCGAATCTCAGCTGGCCTCCTTAACAGATGATAGTGGGCTTGGCTACTTATCCACCGAAGCAAAGCTACATCTTGTTGATTTGGAGACTCAGAGATCCAAGATCCTCCTTAACCGAGAAGAATTGTGGAGACTTAGAAGCAGAGCAATCTGGCTCCAAGCGGGGGATGGTAACACAAAATTCTTCCATAAATTTTCCAATGGAAGAAAAGCCAGTAATACTATCTAGCAGATGCCCTCGAATCAGGACCAGATAGCCAACACCCACTCTCAGCTCGCCCTTCTTGGTATCTCTCACTTCAAGTGGCTCTTCAAAGCCCCCCTTGCTACCTCTATTGTTGAAATCATTAAAATTGCTAGCCATTTCCCTGGGTTTATGGAATCGGATGGGATGGAGGATCTTATAAAACCGGTATCCATGGGGGGAATTAGAAAGCACTCTCAAGTGGTTCAAGATGGACAAAAGTCCGGGGCTGGATGGTTGGCCTATGGAATTATTTATTTATTTCTTTGATATCATTAGACCAAACTTGCTTGGAGTGGTGGAAGAGAGTCAGACTCTAGGACGCATATATGCCCCCATAAATTCCACATTTATTGCCCTTATTCCAAAGACTGACTCCCCTACCTCCTTCAATGAATTTCACCCTATATCCCTCTGCAACTGTCTCTACAAAATTATTGCCAAGATTGTAGAAAATCGCATCAAGCCAATCCTTTCTAAACACATTACTCAGGAACAATTCGCCTTTCTCCAAAATAGACATATTCATGAAGCCATAGGTTCTACCCAAGAGGCCCTCCATTCCATAAAACTAAAAAATCTAAAAGGGTTGGCGCTCAAAATCGACCTCTCAAAGGCCTTTGACAAGGTGAGCTGGTTATATCTAAGGATGATACTCACTCACCTAGGCTTCCCTCCGGAGTTCATCAGATGGATTATGGGATTGATAACATTAGTTTCTTTTGCAATCCTTATAAATGGGTCAGCTTCCCATTCCTTTCAAGCAAAGCGGGGAATCAGGAAGGGATGCCCCTTATCCCCCCTACTAATCCTTCTTGTTATGGGAGGCTTGAGTAGACTGATTGCTATTGAGAAGTGAGCTGGGAGAATCCGGGGTCTCAAGATTACTGGCCAATGCCTTTTAACTCATCTACTTTTTGTTGATGATATACTCATTTTCCTTAATGGGGGTATTCGGGACATCATCACTCTCACAGAGATATTAAAACTTTTCAGTGCTGCTACAAGAATGGAAATAAATAGCGCAAAATCCACTATATCCTTCTTTGATTGTACTCAACAAGAAACTCAAATAGGCCTTCAAAATTTCTCCTACAAAATTTTGGATCTACAGGATGGTCTAAAGTAATTGGGATTCAGGATTAAAGCAGATAGTTACAAGATAGTAGATTGGACCTGGTTGATCTCAAAGGTGGAAAAAAGATTAAATATCTGGAGTCATCACCTACTATCTAGAGCCAGAAGACTGGTACTCATAAAAACAATACTAGAAGCAACCCCAGTCTTTTGGATGTCCTTGGCCTGGATCCCCTTGGGGATTCTGCATAGGATCCAACGAGTCTGCAGCCATTTCCTGTGGAAGCGACAAAAAGAAGGAAGGTTTTTTGCATAGGTCAAATGGACCCAGATTATGATCCCCAAAAAATGGGGCAGTTGGGGTGTAAAGCACCTCCCAGCCTTCGCACATGCTCTGGCTGCTAAACTAGGTTGGCTCCTCCTGAAGCATAAGAGTCTTTAGTCGGAGGTGGTCATCCACAAATACATTTGGCATAGTATTGTACAAGGCTAGGTAAGGTGACCTACATGGAACAGGAAAGGTATTTCAGTTATCTGGAGGGTAGTAATCAACACCCTTCCCATCATTAAAAGGGGCCTTATTTGGATGATTGGGAATGGGGAGTCAGTCTGAATCGGGATTGACCCATGGATTGGCAGTGGGAATGCCTACCAACTCCCACAGAAAATAATCACACTTCTAAACCACATTGGTGTCCTATTCATATCACATCTTGGAGATCCTCGTAACTCTACCATCTTACAACAAACTTGGCACACAGGCGAGGCATGGAATATCCCGGATCAATGGAAAAGGCAGTGGAGATTTTTTCTATAGACTTTATTAGAATCCCATGTGCACTTAAAAGAGGAGGATGATGAATTGATATGGGGATTTACTAAGAATGGGCACTACTCCTCCAAGCAAGGGTATGATATCATACACGCTGAGCACAAGTCGAACAGACTGATGAGCTGGTGGAGCCATCTTTGGAAGTTAAAAGCCCCTTCGCGCACAAAATTACTGATGTGGAACATCATAATGGATAAAACACCTTCAAGAGCAAATCTCAGAAAACGGGCTTTCCCAGGTTCAACTTGGTGTGTTTTATGCCTTGCTGAGGAGGAACCAAATCATCATTTATTCCTCACTTTCCCCACCTCCCAACTACTCTGGTCTCAAGTCCTGTACACACTAAATATCAAGCATTCTTGGAGTGGGTTCGATATCCCAAATGCCTGGGATAGATGGTGGGAAGCTGCAACTGAGCCGAGATCTAGGAATTTGCCGCTTCTGGTCAATTGACACATGTGGATGTGCTGCAATAACATTATTTTTAGGGGCCGAAATATAATCTGGTCCTTGATTCCTCCAAAAATCCGTTCGAGCTATGGGGATCTCCCGGCTGAGGAAAAAGTCTTTAGAACTCAGAACATCACACAGGAACATATTGACAAAGCCCACCCCTGGGCATACTTTGATGGGGCTGCACAAGAACAGGGATGTGGAGGAGGCATTATACTTCATCTATCAGACACTCATTACTTTCACATTCGCATGGGGTTGGGCGAGGGTACAAATAATTATGCAGAGCTGATTACTCTCTGACATCTTTTATATTTTTCCATCCTCAAATAGTGCAGACACATACAAATTTTTGGAGATTCCAAAATAGTAATAAACTGGTTCAACAACACAACAACTTGCCATGCATATACTCTCAGAACTATTTTGGATGATATTGTTTTACTCAAAACACATTTTGATCACATTTCATGCATTCATATTTACAGGGAGCATAATGAAGGTGCAGACAAGCTATCGAAAGAGGCAACACATAGTCCTCGAGGAGAATGTATGATCACAAAGTACACACATGAGCGGACCTACCAATTCTTCCACATACCATATATGGATCAGAAACTTCGGAGGGCAGACAAGCCCTACTATCAACAGCCTTTATTTGTCTTTTTTCACAATTTTTTTATTATGTAATTATTATATTTTGGCAACAAAATAGCGATCACCAATGGTGAATTTTTGAACATGTAATTATTTATATATGTACAACAAACAATAGCACACCCAACAGGGTATTTTTTGTAGAACTTACAGTTCATAACTTCAAACAACGGACTATGGTCACAATATTTGCATATGCCTATGGCATTTACAACATGTAATTTTCAACAAATTAATGGAAATTATGATATTTTCTCCCCGGGAAAAAAAATAATCCATTCAAAATTAAATAAGTCATCTAAACAAATAACATATGGCTTTTTGACTTGAAATTAACTGAGTAATGGAATAACACACGGTTTTCTAATTATCTGGGCAAGTAAACAAAAGACTCACAGATTTTGAATCAATAGATCTAACTCAGGATTACTACGAAATCAAATAAATGATATACCACTCATCAAATAACCAATATAATGCAAATCAAATAGTCGTCACACTGAAAATCAAATAATCAACATAATGTAAATGTTAAACTATTCTCCAAATGTTAACATACACTGTTTCAAAAATGAATGAAACCTTATTCCTAATCAATCTTCGCAAGAATTCAGACTGAACAAAAGCTACAACAATTTCTTGCCAAAATTATATATATCCAAATATGATTGTCATTTCATTCCAAACAGAGGGTTCAACCTAAAATTGCAAGAACTTGTTCCTCACAAATCCGTCCCAATCTGAAGCCTTCTTCTTTAATACTTACAAAATCGTGAGAGCAATTAAAGAAGTCAATAGATGCAGAGTATACCTATGACAATGATCCTCAAGATCGTAAAAACTCAATAAATATTTCACTAGCTATCACAACTTTCAAATCTACGAGAGATTTCAAATGAAATTTAAATATGATTATAAGTACATAAATTATGGAAATCACCAACGAAAGAAATGAATATTCAAGTACAGTTCTGCTAAATGAATTCAAAACACACCTTCTAATTAACATAATTTATTACAAAACTTGGTCAAGGTTTGTGGTGGGCCCTTGCCACAACTTGGAACAAGTCTAACTTACCTCAATAACTTACAGATCAAGAAGACATAAATCCATGAATATATATAGAAGATGAAACGATTATATTAAAAGCCTTCAATATAACATAAGTCCAAGAGTTTCAATCTTGAACAAAATAGAGTCAAATGATGTTTAGTCATAATCTCCTTGTCACTGGTTCATTATATGCGTGTAGCCTTCCATACAAACACTTGGTCTTTTTAAAGAATTCAGGCCTAAAAAATGGCTACAACAAAATGAACGAGGAAAGAAAATACATCTGTGATCTGGACTAATTTAAGCTAAGCTAAATCCTCAAGGTCACTTCACCCATATCATAATTGAACTATTCCATTTGTGATGCTATCTTTGGATTAAGAAAACTAACACCATGCTCACGAACAAGAGAAACTATCTTCGGGAGTTGACTGGTTGCTTGGTACCAAACCTGAAATAGAGTATCGAATTGAGTACCAAACTAAGTAAAAAATGGCTGCTACAAAATGGTTGCTTGATGTATTCATTGAAATGGGTGCTGGACCTCCAATGACCTATCCACATACTCAAGTGTCTTCCCTATTTAAGAGTCCCATCTATATATCAATCAATTAGTTCAAGAAATATAAATTCATTTAACACCTACTTTAACTTAAGCAAAGATATATGAAAACAATCCTTATTAGTGATTCTTACCTCCATTGTAAAATAACACAGTTTAGCCAGTGTAGAGTGATTTTATGGTGTCAAAAAGGGTAAAGTAGGATAAGTTATGGTAAAAATAGTAAGATAGTGTGTGAAAAGGGGTAACAATAGTAAGGCCCAACATCGTTCCCATGCTAGAGGAAATGCATGTCCTCATGCAACTGTCCCCTCCAAAATTGATTAGTCATCAAAATTTGGGCTATCCCGTCCTTCAGATTCCCGCCACACTAACTATAACTTCTAATCCATGGAATATCGAAATCCAATTAATGTTAGACCATCCTATCTAATTACTCATTCCACTCATTATTATTCATGTGATACATGTGTCGAGTACCTACCCCATCATTACAAGTAACCATCCATGACATAATTAGGAAACACATAGTTTCCTTTTCGAATAAACTTAAGTCTATTTGAAACCCTGAAAAATAAGGGTTGCATGTCTCATTTGCTCAGTCCAGTAGTTACTCGACTTGTGAATCCCAGATTTTCCTCCTCTCCTTCAACATTATTTCACCTTCGGCATGGGGGCCAACCGCCATTAACCCACATTCACCCATTTCGCACTAGCTCAGAATATGCAATCTGTAAGGGGCAATTTTAGGAGAAATAATGGATGGGCTTCCTTCACAAGGTTTAGGGTTATAATGATAGGGTTTCCATATTCACGCAGAGCTTCGATGGAAAAATTGCAGAGGCTGGGAATTTGAGAATTAAGGTTAGAGAAAAGCTTATAAGTGAGGCAACAGGGTTGCCATTGACTAGTGAAAGATACTTTAAAGGAGGGTTGTTCAAATGGGACAACTGTGCGAGGTTTCTTAAGCCCACGTATAAGGTTATCAACTGGTCGAAAGGAATTCTGTGAAGCTGTATAGAGGAGTAATGGTGGCCACCTATCACCGCATTGCAAAGGTTTGTCACCTACGAGGGGAGGTATGCGGTTGTTTTTCTTTATCACATTAGGCTCCTCCTACACTTTAAATATGGGCATGAGGTCGATTTTCCATTTTTCATTCATTTCTATAAAGTTTCTTGGGGCATACGTCCAACGCTAAAAATGTTGAAACTAGCCTATGCCACCATAGTCTTATCAAATTGTCAGTCGTTTATGAGTTGGGTCAGCATAAAATTCATGGGAATCGTTTTTGACTGAAATTTTTCCCGGAGAGGAAAATCAAATCAAGGGCATCCAGAGGATTATTAGCCCTTGTTTAAAGAAAATGGATCAAGGGATCGAGGCCCCTACTGACTTTGTTTCCAAACAAAACTAGGGCCCTAATGGAAACCCTGTATCAGCAAAAGAGGAGAGTAGTTTGGAGAAACCCCTAAAGAATCCCAGACTTGTAAACTCCAGTTCTTCTACAAAGAAATGATCCCTAGTCTCAAAGGGAAAGAAATGCAAAGTAGATAGCAAGCCGAAGAAGAAACCTGTAAACAAGGATGTAGTATCCGAAGGGTCCCAACAGAGTAAATGAAAGAAGCCTCGGGCAGAGGTTACAAAGCCAGTTGCCTCACCAACAGTAGAATAGCCTAAAAAAGCTAACGCGGCTCCTAACAAAAGAAAGAGGAAACTCTTCCGAGAAGAGGAGAAAGTGGCACCAGTGCTGACTTCACCATTACAGAAAACAAAAGCATTTGAGATTTTGACCGCGTCACAGGGTTGGAAGCACACCAGGAGTATGTCTAGACAGAAACATCCAACTTTTGGTACTCAAACTCTTGAACATGTTGTTGTTTTTTCTTCTCTAGAACATGAAGTAAAAATCCCCTCTTGGCCATCAAAGAAACAAAGAAAGTGGGAGATATTCCACTTGAGGTAGATGGGTCATTTGATAACTTCTAGGATCTTTTAAGTATATTTCCACACCATGACCAATCTTAAATGGGATTAATCACAAGGAAATAGGTAGCTAAAACTAAGAAAATCCAGACACACAAAAGGTCAACTCAAAAAGGGAACAATTCACAGTAGCAAACCATGCCTATTGGGGATGCCTCAGCTCGCATTGAAGAAGATTTGCAACTACAGATAGCTGAGCTGCAGAGCAAAAATGAGAAACTTAGAGATAGGTCTCACAAGTATAAAATTTTCTTTCGTTATGTTTGGTCAGTTAATGAGATGTATCGAAACCAAAATTTGGCTTTGGTATCCAAGAATGGTGCGCTAGTCTTGAGGAATAAGCAACTCGTTAATAGGAAGGTGAAGCAACTGAATCCTATCAAGAGACTTAGTACCCATGAACAAGCCCTAAGTTTTTGGGAGCAACTAATGTAGAAGAGCCATGGATTAAAGTTATAGTTAGTGTGGCGGGAATCTGAAGGACAGGATAGCCCAAATTTTGATGACTAATCAATTTTGGAGGGGACAGTTGCATGAGGACATGCATTTCCTCTAGCATGGGAGCGATGTTGGGCCTTACTATTGTTACCCCTTTTCACACACTATCCTACTATTTTTACCATAACCTATCCTACTTTACCCTCTTTTAGGGGGAAACCTTCTTTACATTACATAAAATGAACAATTCTTGGATGATACAAATGAAAAGACCCCCTTTCTATATATAGGAGTCTAAGGGGTCATAATATAATCAGAGCCGACATAACAATAATAATGTAAGGGCACAAT